>JAQIXR010000189.1:0-41544 GCA_034700825.1 Quadroppia sp. Gr-Ori-00064 | reverse complement strand
TGTAACACCGTTGATAACATAAAGAATATATTTCCCGTTGTTAACATAAAGAAGCACCGGGAGGTCATTCTGTAACAACGTTGATAACATAAAGAATATATTTCCCGTTGTTAACATAAAGAATATATTTTCCGTTGTTAACATAAAGAAGCACCGGCTTATGTTAACAACGAGAAAAATTGCTTATGTTAACAACGAGAGTGTCGACGAACGAACTAACATGACCGGACTATATATGTCATTTTTTCAGGGAAAATGCCATTAAAAAACAAATTCTTATTCTTTGGAAACAAATTCATTGAGAATTTAAGTGACTTTTAAACCCATTGAAAAAACAACATAAAATGCTTGCATTGTATGAATGAGTGCTTCTGTAGTTAATGGGCAGCGAATGCAAGCCATTCATGATTTAAGACCTGTCTCATTGTGGCCCTTCGGTTGGGATCCGTTAGCATCATCGATAGGATCAGTTGTGACAGTAGTGGCGAGTCGTCCAAAACGTCCTTTTCATTCATAACTTTCGTAATGTCTCGATTTCTGCTAAAACGGACAGACCCCAAATACACCCTGGCCAGTGTCTTGCCCAGACACCACACATCGCAGTGTATGTCTGACACGAGATCTTTGTCACCGGAGCCATACTTTCTCGACGACCCGAAGTCGCCTAATTTGAATGTCAACTCATATATGAAATGGGGATTCTCTTTGAGCGCCGGCAAAATGAACTGTCCATGACTTATGAAGAGAATGTTCGTCGTCTTGATATCCATGTGCGCAATACTGTTCTCATGAAGGAATTGAAGGGCGGATGCGATTTGTATGAACCATATCTGACAGTGAAAGCTGTCTATACGACCAGTGGTGGGCATGTGGTTCATGAGTGTCTCCAAACATCCGTCGCATATCTCCATGAAAATGAGTAACTTCTTGAAGGGCACGGCTTGTGTCATGTCTGGGATTTTGATGTAATACTCGACCTTCACTAATGATGGATGGTCTGAGATGTGCAGGGTATTCAAATCCCTCTCCATCTCTCTTACCTCAACCTCGATGTCCTTTCTCCTGGAAGACCTAAGGGGAGGAAAGGGAACGACTTTACACGCCTTCAACACATTCCTCTTCTCCTTCTCTCCATCCGGGTATGTATATTCTCGAGTGGCGCCCACAGACCAAACCGTTCCATAACATCCTTTGCCTATCTTTTCGAGGAAAAGTATATCTCTGAGCACTCCCTGTTGTGTCCCAAGATATAGGAATTCCCAATTCGTAAGAGGTCTTACCGGACGTCTTAAGCTTTGGTCACCCATTTCGTAATGAATGACAACTTTTTCAATAATTTTAATTGAAATGAATTTTCGAAACAATTAAAGGATTTTCTTGAATTCAAACGAATAGAGGTATGGGTGAAAGGAAGAGGTGAAGAGAAGGGGTAAAATGGATTTTATTTGAGAATAAAGTATTTTTATACAAATCATGTCTACATCAGCACCGGGTGTATTAACTGAGGAAACAGTGTATGAAAAATGAATGTTACTTTATTGGGAATATGGATCGGGATATGGGTTCACATCACTCCCAGTCCAGAGCCACTTGTGTCGCATCACCTGTTGAATAGTAGGCCTGTCGTCGGGATTGGATGCTGTCATCCATTTGATGAGTTCAGCCATTTCTGGGACGTCGACGAAGACGTCGGTCAGACCTATGTATCTAATGATTAAGAACAAGGGATGACCCAAATAGATGTGCGCCAGAGTCATAGCCAGGCTGTATATATCGCACGGGACTGTCATAACACTTTCGGGAGGCTCTACTTTGCTCAGCTCAGGGGCCATATAATAATCAGTACCCCTTGAATCCGAGCAAACCATTGGTTGGTTGAGACGATATTTGATGGCAACCCCAAAGTCAGTCAATTTGAATGTGATTTTATGAATGAGTTTTGGATTCGCTTTCAATTCATTCACACTTTGTATCGATTTATGCATTTTGAAGAGAATGTTCGCCGGCTTAATGTCCAGGTGCACCACCCGGTGCTCGTGGAGATACTCAACGGCACTGGCGATTTGCATAAACCATACCTTGCAGTACTGGTCAGGTATACTCCCTGTCCAAGTGGGCATTTGCTCTCCCAGTGCGAACAGATCGCCGTCACATAACTCCATGAATATGAGTATCGTTGAGAAGGGGAAACGGGTTTCGCTGTCGGGCACCGGTATGTAGTCGTATATCTCGATGATGTGGGCATGACTTATGTCCCTCAACGTCATTACATCCCTGAGCATAACATTCACATAATATCCAATCATTTTGCGATAAACTCTATTGAAACGAATGAGCTTACATGCGATGACCACCTGTTCCGTTACCACCCGTCCCGTCGCGTACCGGTGATGGCGCCGTGCGATCACCTCCCATACCGTACCCCAACCGCCTTTGGCTATCAAGCGAACGAAATACACATTAGTGAACATATGTCCCTCACTTGCCGTCATTGCCTCCAAGTGCTGTTCCTGTTCCTCATTCAGGGGCGGGTTTAAGTGAGTCGGATATCTATGATCTGTGCCAATACTTTCGGGAAATATATATATCTGTGACCAATGTGCCGGACCCTGAATGGGAAGGGCAATCCATGTGCGTTCCCACGGATAAGCATTTGGATCTCTGTTTGGATCCAAGTCCCAGGCGAGTCCATACGGCGCCCATCTTTCGAGGTCATCATTGTTGATGACGGCCTCGCGATACCAGTCCAGGACGTAGTGTCGGAGATAGTCTGGGTCTTCATCTTCTGACTCAGGTATTGAATCACTATCTGTCAGAATGTCTTCATCCCATTCCTTGCCAACACTTTCAGTTGTCCACTGTTCCGGTGCAAAGATGTCAGCCCTGTTTGGATCATTGGTGTTGTCTTTGTTCTGATCCATATTTGACTCCAATATTGAAAAAGATTTTCAATTATTAAAAAATTTTGTTTAAAAATAACAAAACAATTGAATTCAAATAACTTTTATTGAAAGCAATGATTGAAATGAAGGCAAACATTGTATTCGTCATTGATTACCATACGAGTCATATGGATAGGGATGTGTTTCACTGCCAGTCCAGAGCCAACGGTGTTGTATAACCTGTTGAATAGTTGGTCTATTGTCGGGAATGTCTGATGTCATCCATTTGATGAGTTCAGCCATTTCTTGGACGTCGACGAAGACATCAATTAAACCAAAGATGGAAACGGCTGTTAATACTGGACCCAAGTATGCGAATAACAGAGTCATTCCCAGACTGTTTATATCGCAGGGCATTGTCTTCACTGACTGGCCAGCCCTCAGCGTTGACATCTCCAATGCCATATACCCCTGAGTTCCACATTTAACACTGCAAACCATGGGCTCATTTGCACCGTATTTGATGGCAACCCCAAAATCAGTCAATTTGAATGTGATTTTATAAATGAGTTTTAGGTCTCGTTTCAGATCCCGGAGCGATATATTCGGCACATTATACTTGTACAGTATGTTGTCGGGCTTAATGTCCAGGTGCACCACACGGTGCTCATGTAGATACTCGATGGCACCGGCGATTTGCATGAACCATACTTTGCAGCACTCGTCCGGTAGACTCCCTGTCCAGTTAGGCATACATCCCATCATTGCTGTCAGGTTTCCATTGCATAACTCCATGAATATTAGCACTGATGAGAAGGGAAAGCCTGTGCCCGTGTCGTGCACTGGCAGGTAGTCGAACACGTCGACTATGTTCTGGTGTTTGACACCTATAACACCCGTCACATCGTTGAGCATCAGAGACACAGCACTTACTTCTGGGTACCGGCCCTGTGGGTATCGTATTAATTTACACGCCATTACCACTCGTTCTGAAGCTATCCTTCCGTTAGGGTATCGATGGTGTCGTTGGCCAGTGACCCGCCATACCGTTCCCCAACCACCTGTGGCTATAATCCGAATGAACTCAATGTTTGTCAACATTTGCCCCTGACTTGCAGTCAGTGAATTTAAGTATTGCATCTGTGCCGGAGTCAGGGGTGGATTCTCGTCGGTCGGGTGCAAGTGATCTACACCTGTAGATGAGAAGAGCGGGTAGAGGTTGACTCTGGGAGGCCTATATATGGCTGACCAGTGGGCGGGACCCTGGATGTCAAGTGGTTCGTGCCATTCCTCTCCCAACTGACGTGCAGAACTGGGATCGTATAGTTCTGGTGGTAGACCCGGGTGTGTGCCATAGGGTGCGCTCCCAATTCTACCCTTGTTTATAAGCGCCTGTCTATACGACTCCTGTACCTCATGTTCAACAAATTCTGGCATTTGATTGGTTTCTGAATTAGATTCGGATGAGTCGGCGCCTAACTCCAGGTGCTCGTCGTTTTGATTCATATTTGCTGTGAATAACGGATTCGTTGAAAATATTTTTGTAAAACATTTAAAAAGATTTGAAAAATATTTGAAAATATGTTTTAATTGAATTGATTTCAAACAAATTATTATTTTTTTTTTGCAAAACAAATCGATTCATAAAATTTGAAATCGTTTGCATATTTTATTACAAAGATCCCCCTGAATGAACTCATTCCCCCTGAAACCATTGATGTTTGACGACCTCTTGAATACTGGGCCGTTCGCTAATATCCGTGTGTGTCATCAATAGTACCAGTGCTGACAATTGTGTTGCATTCGTTTCATCAGTCATTTTCTTGTTCAACACATCGGAAGCCATACCGATGTGATTGAGATAGACGTTCCCTAACGTCGAGCCCAAAAGGCCTATATCGTAGGACAGGTTCTTCACGACTGTGTAAACGATTGTGTTTTCATCGAATTTGACGGCTATCCCAAAGTCAGCCAATTTGAATGTCATGGAAAGGATGAGCTGTGGTTTGACTGCCAGTTGTGTCACGTCTTTGTTCGCGCCATCGATTTTGTAGAGTATGTTTGGGGACTTGATGTCCCCGTGCGATATCCAGCGCTCGTGTATGTATTGAAGGGCCGAAACGATCTGCAGAAACCATATCTTACAGCAGTATTCGCGCAACTGAGCACCGGTAGGCATATTGATCGTAATCTTATGCAAATCTCCTTCGCATAACTCCATGAATATTAGTAGTGATGAAAATGGAAATCCTGTTACACTGTCGGGCACCGGGAGATAGCCGTCGACTTTCACAATGTGCCTGTCGTTGAGCTCCTGGAGTATCGTCAACTCCGTAAGCATTTCGTCGATTTTGTCAATCAATAGCTCGGGTGTAATCTCTTCATCGGGGTCTATATCGAACTGTACAACCTTACAGGCCCTAAGCACCGGGCGTTTAAATAATTTGCAATTCGCGAGTAATGTCTGCCGAATAGCACTGCAACGAAACACCGAACCGAATATACCTGACCCTAACCTGTCATACAGTTTGATGTCAGTGTACATTCCGATCGCCTTTTCCACGTATTCCCTTTGAGTTCGAATAAGGGGCTGATTGTCGGGAATCGTTTCAATCCATTCCTCTCCGATACTATCCATAGTTGTCCACATGTCTGGCCAATGGAGTGGACCGACGTTTGTGTCTTCGCTTTCCTCGATGTAGTAATTGTATTGAAGCCATTCGTGACACATGACCTCTTTCAGTGTCGGCCTTTCCATGGGATCGGCGCTTATCATCCATTTGACCAGTCGTGAAAGGGGTGGCGAAGCGTCAAAAACATCCCTTTCATTCATGACGTTTGGAATGTTGTTATAATTTTGTCCATATCTTTCAAAACCCAGGAATACCTTCGCCAGAGTGAAGCCCAGACACCATATGTCGTATGGGATATCCAAAGCCAAACCCCTCTCATTGGAACTATATTTTCTCGAAGTTTTGAAGTCACCCAATTTGAATGTGAGGAAATGGATGAGATTTGGGTCTGCTTTCAGATCACTCAAAGGGAACTGTCGATGATTTTTGAAGAGTATGTTCGAAGTGTTGACATTCATGTGAACAATACTGTTGTGATGAAGATATTCGACGGCAGAAGCGATTTGGAAGAACCATATCTTGCAGTGATATTCGCCTATACGGCCAGATGTGGACATGTTGTCCATGACATCCTCCAAACCTCCGTCGCATAACTCCATAAAAATGAGTAACTTTTTGAATGGCAGGACATGTGTTGGGTCAGGGATTTTGATATAGTGCTCGACTCTCACTAAATGTGAGTATTCTTTGATATCCATAGTATATAAATCCCTTTCCATGTCCACAATATTCTGTATAATGACTCTAATGAACTCTTTTGTACCAATCTTTGCGTAGTTCAAAAGTGGCACTACTTTACAAGCTCTGAGCACCTGTTCTGTGCCCACCCTTTCCTCAGACAATTTCTCCTTTAGATATTTGAATTCTCGATTGGCGCTCACTCTCCACACCTTTCCATAACCGCCTTTGTCTAGCCTTTCAAGGAATGTGATGTCTGTGAACATTCCCTGATATGTCTTCAAGTAATCTAATTCCTCCTCCGTTAGAGGACCTGGTGTTTGGACATCCATTTCGATGGGATTCTAGTTTTGTGTCAAAGATAAAAACCTTTTAATCAAAAAGAAATTTTCAAATAAATAAAACTTTTTTATTTAAAACAATTGAAAATATTTTCAAAAATGTGTCCAATATTTTCATAGCAACGGGTCTGTCGACCAGTCGTTTGTAGCCATGGCTAGGATTACATCATGAATAGTGGGCCGATCTTCAGTGTTGTCTTCTGTCATCCATAGCACCAGTGCTGCAATATGTGGTGCATTGGGTGCTTCTGTACGCATACGATTGCGTATGACATGCAGCCAAACGAGTCCCGTCTCATTCAAATATATGGCACCCAATACTAGACCCAAATCAAAGACATCGATTGATATGTTTTCGACGACTATATCCTTTAAGTCGTTCTCATCGTATTTGACGGCTATCCCAAAGTCAGTCAACTTGAATGTCATCGAAAGCATGAGCTGTGGATTGACTGATAATTTAGTGATGTCTTTGTTGTGGCCATTGATTGTGAAGAGTATGTTATAAGCCTTGATATCCATGTGCGCTATCAGGCGCTCATGAATGTATCGGATGCCCGAAGCAATTTGAGGGAACCATATTCTGCAGCAATAATCCCGATGATGAGCACCGGTAGGCATATTGATCGAAATCGTGTGCAGATGTCCGTCACATAACTCCATAATTATGAGAACCGATGAATAGGGAAACCGAGTGACGGAGTCGGGGATAGGGAGAAAGCCGTCGATTTTGACGATATGCTCGTCGTTGAAATCCTGGAGAAGAGACCATTCGTTAAGCATTTCTTCGACTTTCATTGACAGCGCTTCCGGTGTCAACTTAAAGTGTTTTCCGGTATGGAAACGAAGAACCTTAACCGCCCTGAGCTCTCTCTTTGTCACAGGATTGTACTTTTTATCCCTACTGTGCAAATTGACAACACATTGCCATACCGTTCCAAATGCTCCACTTCCTAAATGAGGCCCCCATTTGAAGCCACTGAACTGTCCGACAAAGTCCTTCAAATAGTCCATATGTGTTGAACTGAGAGGAACGGTGTCTGCGACCGGGTTAGTCCAATCCGTTCCAACACTTTCCCTATCAATGTAAAGGTCTGTCCAATTGGACACACCATTGGGAAGACCACTATAATAGGCGTAATCGAACGGCTCATTTCCCATCAGTTCCTTCAATTGTTGATTATTTGGTGCAATGATGTCTTCATACCATTCCTGACCAACTTTTTTCACAGCTCTTCGTTTGGGCGCAAAAATTTTAGAATTACTATATTGTACTTGAATTGGATCATTGGGTGCCATGACTTCCTCGTCCCATACCTTACCCACAAACTCCGTTGTCCACTGTTTGGGTGCAAACATGTCATTATTGTCTTCCTCTTGAGTGTCGATGGCATCAAACCAGACGTTTTCATCGTTTGGTTCCATATTTGATGTGAACAATGATTTCGTTCACAAAAATCATTTACAAAACAATTAAATTTATTTTTAAACAAAATTTTAATTTTATTCTTAAAAAATTCTTTCATTGATTATATGCCAGTTCCGCCAAACACCCTGTGCTGTGTCATACCAATAGTCATACCAATAGTGATAGAAATTTATTTAAATTGTGAATTAATTTTATTGCTAAAAACACAGACTATTACTGCCCTGACTATTCAGCCCCTGATTATTATGTCTCTTTTCAGCCATTGATGAGATAAGACCTCTTGAATAGTGGGAACACGACTTGGGTTGTCATTTGTCATCCAAACTACCAGTGCTGTCAGCTCAGGTGCATTATTTCTTTGAGCTTTTAATATTCTATGTAAATCAGAGTGAAAGATATAGACGCCGTTGAGGTAGACGTTCCCTAACGTCGAGCCCAAATCGCCGATATCTTCAGATAACTTCTCTTCGATTGTATCGAAAGAAACGCTTTCATCGTATTTGACGGCTATCCCAAAGTCAGCCAATTTGAATGCCATGGAATGCATGAGCTGTGGGTCGACTGCCAACTGAGACACGTCTCGGTTCTCACCAATGATTTTGTAGAGTATGTTACGAGCTTTGATGTCCAGGTGCGCTATCGTCAGCTCATGTAGATATCTAACGGCTGAACCGATTTGTCGAAACCATATCTTACAGCAGTAGTCGCGTAACTGAGGACTGGTAGGCATTTTGCTTTTAATCTGATCCAAATCTCCATCGCATAACTCCATGACTAAGAGTAGGGATGAATAAGGAAAGCCTGTTCTGTTATCGGGCACCGGAAGAATGTCGTCAATACTCACGATATGTTCGTGATTGAGATATCGAAGGACAGTCCACTCGTTGAGCAATTCGTTGACTTGTTTTATGAGCTCTTTAGATGTAATGCATTTATAGGAGCTAATCTCAATCGCCTGCACCTTACAGGCCCTGACCACTGGCATTATCACCTCAGGGCCATTCATGTCTTTAATGTGCAAATTTGCAGTTATTTTCCATACCGTTCCATATGCACCATTGCCTATAAAACGGCCCCAAACAATGTCAGTGAACTTACCTTCAACTCTACTAATATAATCCTTCTGTCCCTTAATAAGGGGCTCGTCTTTGGGGATCGTTAGGTATTCTGTTCCAACACTTTCCTTATCAGTGTAAAGGTCTGTCCAATTGGACACACCGTTGGGAAGGCCGCTATAATATGCATAATCAAACGGTTCATTTCCCATCAGTTCCATCAATTGAGGATCATTTGGTGCAATGATGTCCTCATTCCATACCTTTCCAACTCTTTCAACAGTCCATTGTTCGGGTGCAAAATTATTGGGTACAATGTCTTCATCCCATTCCTTACCTACGTTTTCTGTTGTCCACAGTTCCGGTGCAAAGATGTTAGTCTTGTTTCGATCCATATATGATATGAACGACGATTTCGTTCAAAAATTATTTTTTAAAACATTTAAAAATAATTTATTATTAATAAAATTTTAAATATTTTCTAAAATAAATCATTGATTCCAGTGATTCATATCCAAGTCCTCACACATATCCAGTGCTGTAAAATGCATGCAATTATCAAAATTTTGTATCTTTTATAACCAAAGTAAAGTATATCGATTACCAAGAATAGATTATCGATATTTTTTTCAAACAAATCAAATTATTTTCAAAACAACACAAAAGACAATTAAATTACAAAAACGATTAAATTTAATAATTATTAAATAATAATTAAATAATTAGAAAAAAAGATTAAAATTTAAAGAATCTTTCATTCGATGATCTCATCCTTAACCACATTTCGGTAGTATTTTCGGTCAATCTTTTCACTACCCGTTCTGTGGATGTGCTCAACGAATACGACTCCGGCTTTCAGTTGTTTAGTAGAGGAAAGGCTTTCTAATGAATAGAACATAATTTATTTTTTATTATTTTTGAAAAATAAATATTCTGTTCATATCTAACCCGAGACATATTGTTGGATGTCTTTCTCGGTGACAAACTGTCCTTGTTCGAGCACAACGTAAGCACGAGGCCATTGGGTGCCAGCGCTGTTGTTGACGCCGACGACCACAGCATCGGCTATAGACTTGTGAGCCGATAGGAAGTGTTCGATATCTACAGGACTTATGTTTAAGTAGTTATTATCGACAGCAATGCGTATGACTTCCTTCACTCTGTCAGTAAGAAAAAGCCTTTCCTCGTCGTCATAGTGTCCAATATCGCCAGTCCTAAACCAACCCTCGCTATCGAACATTTCCATATTTTTCAGATAACCTGAAGACATATACTTTCCGCGCACACATACCTCTCCATCAATACCGGCGCTCAAACTCTCGCCAGTAGTCATGTCAATAATTTTCACTTCCATACCCGGCGTTATCTGTCCGACACATCCAGGTATGTATTGATCATCGCTTAAGAATGTCATGGATGCTATTGCGGAACATTCAGTCATACAATATCTTATGAAAAGTTTTCTTTTTGTATATAAAAAACGAATAAAAAAAATTAATTCAAAAACAAGTATTAAATTAAATTTACCCGAATTTATTGATAACGGCATAAGCAATATGTGGTGCAATTGACCCAGCACCAATCATCAATAATTCCATACTCGTCAGATCATATTTCTTGGCATCCATTTCCTTGAGAAGTGGTTCACAAAAATTAGGAAACGTAAGTATTATCTGAATTTTGTATTTTTCTATTGATTTAAATATCAATTGTTTATCGAATTCGTCGAACAATACAACAGTAGATCCATTGAGAACAACGCTGATGATAGCCTGGGTGCCACTGGAGTGCCCCAAAGGGTATGTGATTCCAGACATTAGTGAACGATTACCCGGTTTTGTTCCAAGAATATTCATCCTGTTTGACAGCATTGCACACTTTGATGGCCCACTTGTGCCGGATGTTTGTGCAAGTATTGCAATGTCTTCTTCACAGACATCAAAATATGGAATTCTTTCCAACATGTGATCCCTTTCCTCATACAACAACTGCTCATATGTCAGGTAATTGTTGTCTAAACCATCGAAAACGACCACAAATTTTATCGTTTGTTTATTATTGTTATTATTGAGAACTTCATTGAATTTATTCAAATGTTTGGCTGAACTCATGATAACATTGACCCCAACATCAGTCACTGTATTCTTCACCTCGATCTCCGACGCCGTTAGACTCAATGGCAAAATCGTATTCCCCAACAGATATGCCGTAACCCTCACTATCGAGTGTTGTATTGAGTTTTGTCCACAAAAAGCAATTATATCTGTTTTAACGATTCCTCTCTTAATGAGAGCCATAGCTATACTATTGGCTCTACTCTTAAGCTCAGAGACAGTCAAGTGTTCGTCAGTTCTGGCGTCGATCTGAACAGTGGTTTCGTGTAGTAATTATTCCGTATGTAATACTCAATGATAACACTCACCAAACAAACCGATCGTGGATTCAATTGCTGTAAATGTGACCAAACGTATTGACCCATATTCTTGTACTCACAATGAACTTGATCATTTTTAGATCGTAGAATTCTCTCCATTTTATTGATATTTATGAATATCTCTTAAAAAGTGATTCAAATCAATGAATTTATGCCTAATTTTAAATTGATATCAATTTTGAAAATCATTGATATTTATGAAAGTCATTCAAATATCACTCAATCTTATGATGAATGTCAAAATTGATGTATAATGTGTTTAGTCATCAAATTGTGTTAATTATTAATTATTTTAATTTGAAAAAACATTTTGTAATTAAATTTTTGGATTTAATTTTAAAATAATTAAAATCACTTTTTGATTATAATTGTCACGAATAACGAAAATTAAATTTTTTTCCCTAACCTAACAAAACGGTTCCAAATATTAAAAAAAAAGTTTAAAAATAACAAAACAATTGAATTCATATTATTTTTATTGAATACATTGAAAGCAATGATTGAAATGAAGGCAAACATTGTATTCGTCATTGATTTCCATACGCGTCATATGGATAGGGATGTGTTTCACTGCCAGTCCAGAGCCAACGGTGTTGTATAACCTGTTGAATAGTAGGCCTATTGTCGGGAATGTCTGATGTCATGGATTTGATAAGTTCAAGAATCTCTGGGACGTCGACGACGACATCCCGGAGCCAATGATGATCAACAGCCCATTGAAAGGCTATATCCCCCAAATACATCTCCTCCAGAGTCATACCCAGGCTGTATATATCACAGGGTGGAGTGCGAACAGTCGACACCTTATGCTTCTGCAACAAATGCATCTCCGGTGCCATATAAGGCTCAGTACCCCTAAACAGATTGCTTTCCATCTGCTGATTGTCATCGTATTTGAGAGATAACCCAAAGTCAGTCAATTTGAATGTGATTTTATGAATGAGTCTTAGGTTTCGTCTCAAATCCCTGAGCGATAGCTTCGGGTCAGTAAACTTGTACAGTATGTTGTCGGGCTTAATGTCCAGGTGCACCACCCGGTGCTCGTGAAGATACTCGAGTGCGAGCGCTATTTGATGGAACCATACTTTGCAGCACTGGTCAGGCATTCTTCCGGTGCAATTGGGCATACGTTTGGACATTGAGACCAAATCTCCGTCGCATAACTCCATGAACACGAGTACCGATGAAAAGGGAAATCCCGTACGCATATCGGGGACCGGGAGGTAGTCGTAGATCGTGACCATATTGACATGTGTGAGCCCTGCAATAATACTGACATCCCTGAGCATAAATTCCACGAAAGCGTCATTCGTGTCGACGCCGATCGCAAACCGTATTACCTTACAGGCCAGCTCTACCTCTTCGGTTGCGATCGTCCCGTTTGGGTGTCTGTAGTGTTGATTGGCTGCCACACGCCATACCGTTCCCCAACCGCCCGCAGCTATTCTGTAGACAAAGTCGATATTCGTGAACATATGCCCCTCTTCTGCAGTCATTGTACTCAAGTGTTGCATCTGTTGTTGAGAGAGGGGAGGGATCAGATGGATTGGGTAGGTGTGATCGGCGCCAATAGTGGCTGCGGTGTTATCATATAAGACAGTCCAATGAAGAGGACCGGAAGGATGGACGGCGTCATACCATATCTCCTGCTCTGCATCAAAGTATTCCTCATTTTCATCTGGTTGTGGATCATTGGGTTCAGTGATGTCTACCTCCCATTCCTGACCTACATTCTCCACTGCCCACTGCTCTGGTGCAAAAATATCTACTTCCCATTCCTGGCCCACATTCTCCACTGCCCACTGTTCCGGTGCAAAGATGTCGTTCCCTTTGTTTTGATTCATGACTGTCTATATCTTTGACAGAGTTTTGCTTTTGTCAAACATTTAACAAAATTTTAAAACAATTGAATTTATATTACTTTCGATTGTTTGGAGTTTTTTGTGAAAATTGATAAAACATTTCGTTTTTGTTATAATCAATAGATTTTCAAAACAATTCATTTTATTTTAATTGAATTGTTTTCAAACAAATCAATCAATCAATGAATGTTTGAATGATTTTCTCATTCATTATACTTTGGATCCATTCGTTTGGACAACCATTTATTATCTTATATATAGCAATGTCTTAAAATATTTTTCCAAACAATTGAATTCATTTCTTATTTATTGAATTGATTTGTAATTAAAAACAAATCCATTTTTCGCTACAATAATGAAATTCATGTTTCTCTATATGTGTTGACATGACTGCCAGTCCAGAGCCACTTGTGAAGCATCACCTCTTGTATAGTAGGCCTGTTGTTAGGATTTTTCGATGTCATCCATTTGATGAGTTCTGCCATTTGTGGGGCAGTGACGAAGACATCGATCAGACCTATACTACTCATCACCAGATATATCACACGACCCAAATAGACGTGGGCCAGAGTCATACCCAGGCTGTATATGTCACATGGCCCAGTGCTGACAGGATTGTTACATTTTGCTTTATAGAGTTCAGGTGCCATATAACTGGGTGTACCTCTTGGAGAGTCGATAACCATCGCCTTATTTGGTCTGTATTTCATTGATATTCCAAAGTCAGTCAATTTGAATGTGATTTTATGAATGAGTTTTGGATTCGCTTTCAATTCATTCACACTTTGTATCGATTTATGCATTTTGAAGAGAATGTTCTCCGGCTTAATGTCCAGGTGCACCACCCGGTGCTCGTGAAGATACTCAACGGCACTGGCGATTTGCATGATTTGTCAGGCGGTAGACCCAGTGCTGTGCCATAAGGTGCTCCTTCTATGGGAAGATTGTTTATTACAGCCCTTTGATATGACCTTTGCACTTTGTGTTCGACATATTCCGGGTCATTCTCATTGATTTCAATGTGTTCAGCGTATTGAACATCTTGTAAACAATTGGTTCCAATGATGACTGTATTGTTTGGTTCATTGAAGTCCTCTTCGTTTGGATTCATATTTGTTGTGATATTAATTTCATTCAAAAATTTTTCAAAATTTAAATAACAATTGAATTCAGATTTTATTGAATTGTTTTCAAACAAAACCAATGAATGAATGAATTTGAATAATAATGACATTCATTACACGTCTGCGTATGGGTCGGGATATGGGTTCGCATCACTGCCAGTCCAGAGCCACTTGTGTTTCATAACCTCTTGAATAGTGGGCCTGTCGTTGGGATTGGCTGATGTCATCCATTTGATGAGTTCAGCCATTTCTGGGACGTCGACGAAGACGTCGATTAGAGTCGTGACATACGTGGCCAGGAATATATGCTCACCGCAATACATCTTGGTCAGGGTCACGCCAAAGCTGTATATATCGCAGGGCTTCGTCTCAACGGCATTTGTAAGCTTCAAATCTACATCCTTAGTGAAAAGCTCCGGTGGTTTGTATAGTGGTGTTCCCCAACCAATCATTGTATCCATTGGAACATTTGGTGGATATCTGAGAGAGAGTCCAAAGTCTGTCAATTTGAATGTCATTCTGTAGAAGATGTTTGGATTGGCCGTTAAGTCAGTCAAGTAGTCAACCGATTCCGGCACTCGAAACAGTATGTTCTCGGGCTTGACGTCCAGGTGCGCCACCCGGTTCTCATGGAGATACTCGAGGGCACAGGCGATCTGCATGAACCATACCTTGCAATAGCAGTCTGGTATACCCCCTGATAGAGTGGGCATAAACTTTGCCAATTTGCTCAGGTCTTTGTCGCACATCTCCATGAATATGAGCACCGATGAGAAGGTGAAACCCGTCCCGAAGTCGAACACAGGGAGATAGTCATACACGTCAACAATGTTGGGGTGTTTTAGGCCCTCGACAATAGTGGCGTCTTTGAGCATGAGCTCCACGACCGGGAGTGACCTGAGCTTCATATACCGGATCACTTTGCACGCGATGTGAACCTCTTGAGAGTCTATGATTCCGTTCGGGTATCTGTGGTTCCGATAGGCTGTTATGTACCACACACTCCCAAACGCACCTAAGCCTAACATCTCTACGAAAGTGATATCTGTGAACATTTCCCCCTGAATTGGATGTAGTGTTTGTAAGTACCTCATCTGCATTGGAGTCAGGGGTGGGTTCTGGTCTAGTGGGAACTGGCAGTCGAGTCCCGGTCTGTGAGCCGTGTCCCAAATGTTGCCCCAATGGGGCGGACCCTGAATTGCAAGCGGAACGTGTGCTTCAGAACCCAACTGTTGGGCACCCGTAGGATCATATAGTTCTGGTGGCAGACCACTGGCTGTACCAAAGGGTTCGCTCGGGATCTGTCTATTGAGGAATATAGCCCTTTGATATGCCCTCTGAACTTTGTGTTCGATATAATCCGGGTCATTGGGTGCAGGAATGGCTACTGCGTGTAAGGATTCTTCGACGTCGTGTGGATTCATATTTTTATAAAAAGTGTAACAATTTTTTCAAACAATAAATTGCTTTGAATTTAAATAACAATTGAATTCAGATTTTATTGAATTGTTTTCAAACAAAACCAATGAATGAATGAATTTGAATAATAATGACATTCATTACACGTCTGCGTATGGGTCGGGATATGGGTTCACAACACTGCCAGTCCAGAGCCACTTGTGTTTCATCACTTGTTGAATAGTTGGCCTGTCGTTGGGATTGGCTGATGTCATCCATTTGATGAGTTCTGCCATTTCCGGGACGTCGACTAAAACGTCTGTTAGGCCTATGAGTGTATAGACAGCAAATAGTGCTATACCCAAATAGACCCTGGTCAGTGTGGCGCCCAGGCTGTATATATCGCAGGGCACTGTGTCCACTCTGTTGGGATATTTCAGTCTTTTAAGCTCAGGTGCCATATAATTCTGTGTACCCCTGCGATGGTTGCAAACCATTGGCTCATTGTCCTCATATCTGATGGCGAGTCCAAAGTCAGTCAATTTGAATGTGATTTTATGAATGAGTTTTGGATTCGCTTTCAATGCCTTCACGTCTGGAATCGAGTCATGCATTTTGAAGAGAATATTTCCCGGTTTAATGTCCAGATGAACGACCCGGTGCTCGTGAAGAAACTCGATAGCTAAGGCAATTTGCATGAACCACACCTTGCAGTACGGGTCAGGTATATGATCGGACACTGTAGGCATGTTAGCTATAACTGTCTTCAGGTCTCCGTCGCATAACTCCATGAATATGAGTAACGATGAAAAGGGAAAACCTGTTTTTGTGTCCGGGATTGGGATGTAATCGTCAATTGAAACGATATTGTCGTGTCTGAGGCCGACAATAGTGTCGACGTCGTTGAGCATAAGGTATACCAAACCGTAAATGTTCTTAACTTTGCCGCCTCTATACCGGATGATCTTACAGGCCATCACCACCTCTTCCGTCGCGATCTTCCCGTTCGGGTATCTGTGGTGTCGTTTGGCGTCGACTGTCCATATCGTTCCATACGTTCCGACGCCTATCCTTTTATTGAAACCGATGTCTGTTATTCTGAATCCCTGGCCAGCAGTCAGTGATCGCAAATAGACCATCTGATCCCCATTCAGGGGTGGATTCAATCTCGTGGAATATGTGTAATCACGTCCCGCCTCCGCCTGAGTGGTGTATATATCTGCCCAATGAGCCGGACCCTGGATGTCAAGTGGCACGTGCCACTCCGGCCCTAACCTTGTGGGGCGAGTCGGGTCATAAAGACTAGGCGGTAGTCCCATATGAGTGCCATACGGACTCTGGACACTTCCAAGTGGACTCTGGCTTATCACTGCCTGCCTATACGGCGCCTGAGCTTCAAGTTCGACAAATTCAGGCGTTTGAGTGCTTTCTGATTCAGATTCCGAAGGGTTGGTGGGTTGGGAACTAGTGCTTTCGATGTCCTCATCGTCTGAATCCATATTTGATTTGAATATAGATTTTGTTCAAAATATTTTTTGCCAAACATTTCAAACAATAATTTTTAAATTTTATTTTTATTTTAAATAATTGTTTAAAATGTTTACAAATATTTTATGAATCGAAAGACGAATCCATAGAAAAATTCATTTAATTTTTTATTGAGAATAAAATTTGACTCAAAATGTATTTCCGATCACATTCTCATCCAATGTTTTATAGATTTATTAATTGTAAAATCAATACATTGTTTGTGTTTTGACATTCAATGCAAAAATTTTTTTGTATTAAATTTTTTTATTAACAATAATAACAAAATTAAAGAATAATTTTCTTTCATATTCTGTTACTCTTTATGACTTCCTTTGGATATATTATATAGTATTTTAAATCAGTGCCCCTTTTTTTGAACTGATCTGTGACATTGCTTTATGATAATTCGTAGCGAATATTCCCCCTGTTTTGCATACACTAATCGTATTCCTTAAAATTATAAGACATGTGCAAAACGTGACGATTGTTTGGACGACAAAATGATCATAAAATGAGAGGAAAGCCATTAGAAAGAGTTTGTGTCAAAAGGTTTATGTCTTATAATAATTCAAATGTCGTTCATATCTGTTGTTGTCTTGTCTGACATTAACTGCACTTCACTTTCAAAACATAATATGACATTAAATACCACTTTTATATCTTTATTTAAACTACTGGTGCTCTCACTCACTGTTTGTTAACTAAACAGTGACAGGACTTTCCCTGTGCTCTTAAAGCCGTGTGTTGCAGTCAAACCTATGTTAAAGAGTTTTTATTATTAAATAAAAGTTTTTAAATAATAAAAAAGATTTAAATTCAAAAAAAATTGAAATAAAAATTACTTTCAAATAAGTTTTATTTGAATTTAATTTTTTAATCATTTATTTTGAATATAAAGAAATTATTTGAAACGTATCTGAGCTATGAATTCAGGTGTAGTTTTTAATTTCTTTTAATTAGTGCCAAAAAAGGGTCTATTTTTGGGCAAAGCATTTTAATGATCACGTCTTTAGCTATACTTCAGTTGAAAGAACAGAGTATTTATTGAATGATATATTGATGGCTATATTATAGCATTGTTTTTATTGCAGAGATTTTTTCGTTTATTTTTCTTCATTAAAATAAGCCTATTTTTTAGGCTTAAAACCAATGGACAAAATAACTTTCCTTTTTGTTTGTCTCTCGTTTGTGAACATAAAATAATTGCCACAACTGTGTGCTCAAAATCCCGGATCATTTAAAATAATTGAGTTTCGATTGCAATCACTATATTGTGTTTAATTTATTGAGTCTTATATTATAATAACAAAACACTACTGTTTTTGTGGTTTTAATATTAAGATATTTCAGTGAAAAAAAAAGTTTTTTTTTATAAGATTTAGATTATGTTTATGTATGTTATGTTCGGAAGAAATTTCTGTAAAAATTTCTCAACTCTTATATTATATCAAAATAATTATCATTAAAATAAAACATTTTTTTTCTCTCTTAAGTAATGAAAAATTCACTCCAAATTTATGACTGTATTATAGACTCTCTCTTTCTTTAACTAATGATTGTTTTACTTCTTTTTTATTTCATTTGATATCCATTTCGTGATTAAATTTCGTCAAAAGTATTTCACAATTTAATTGTCGAGAAATTAAACAAAAACAATATATTTATGTATTCTTATATACATTACTATAAATTTTGTCACAAAAAAAGACAATTATTTTGTATTTAATTTATTGTTTATTTGTTATAATAAGATATTATTGCGAAAAATGTTTTCAAATATAACAACAATTCTGACTATGCAAGTCATACCTCTATAAATGGAATTTAAATACTATTTTAATTAAAATCAAAAGAAAATATAAATAAAATAATATTTTCAACAAAATTAGATGCCAACTTGCCCCTTAAGGGGGGTTTAAAAGCGAATTTGTAAGTTTTGCTTCAAAACGATTTGTAGACAAACGCTATTCACTTTGCGTTGTGTTTGTCTACAAAGTGTTTGTGTTTAACACAACTCCTCTCTCAAACACTCGCTTACAACGTAAAGTCAATAGCTTATAAAACTTACAAATTCGCTTTTAAACCCCCCTTAAGGGGCAAGTTGGCATCTAATTTTGTTGAAAATATTATTTTATTTATATTTTCTTTTGATTTTAATTAAAATAGTATTTAAAATCCATTTATAGAGGTATGACTTCCATTGTTAGATATATTAGTGAACAATGACTTCAATTGGCTTTCATTCATGTCTTCATAGTTAGAGATATTCAATGATTTCAAACTATTTTTATTGTTTTCAATCAATGTCTCAAAATTGGTCTCGAATTTACTCTTGTATTTAATGGTTAATTGTCTCAAATGAGTGAACAAATGTTGACATAAGTTGTGTTCATTTGTTGAATGTCTTTTACTATATCTAATATGAAGAGATCTAATTGTTGGACACAAAGGGGTAATGTTTGGCACTAATCTCTGAATAGATTTTATGAAATAATTTGCTGCGAAAAAAGTTGTGGTTATATTTTGACCAAACTTTGCCATAAACTTATTGATAGTTGTTTTCGTCAATCCATTGAAATTTGATTCAATTTTCTTCAAATGTTTGCAATATTTCATAATCAGATGAAAGGCTTTATTAATATCATTAATACAGCCATAAATACAAACGGATGTAATGTTTGAGCACTTCTTCAGCACTGATTCAATGATTTTTAATGTCATTTCATTATTAAGATCATTAAAAATGTTATTAAAATTCAAGTAATTTTGTCTCTTATATATCAATCGTTGCCATTGTTTGGACACACATTCGTATTGAAATGTGTGGTCAAATGAGAGATAACTTAAGACCAATTCAGTCAAATCATCGCCGAATCGCTCGAAAGAGTCTTTACCACACATTTGATCCATATTTCAAATGATAACTGAATTGAAAACACAATTAAACTAAACATAAACTCATATCTCATGTGATGTCTACACAGTATGAAAAGTTCTGAGACAACAGAATTCGAGATACAGTGACAAAGAATTTTATTACTGAAAACTGATATCATTTTTCCTGTTTATGCAAACATTCTTCACATGAATGCAAATAATATTTTGAAATATAATGTTTTTAAAAATGATGTGAAATTTGAGTCAAACCACAGAATAATAATTAAGACTCAATTTTAAGCATATTTTAAATGTTAATTAAAATCCTAGTGCTAGACTACAGGCGCTCATATGATTGCATAAACACATCCATTACAGAAGCAATAAAGAGTCCAAAGTTTATCTCATTTTAGGTTTGGATTTATTTTATAATAAATCAATAATTATTATAAAAACTATACAAGAATTGTCTTGTCTTTAAGTCATGCTATTATTGTCTCAAACATTTCATTATAAAAGTAAACAAATTTTGTATACATTTATGAAATAATTGTCAAATATTTTTATATAAAATACAAATTGTTTTATAAAAAGTGTTTTTTGTATTAATTGGTTATAAAGTTGACTAAAAATATAGAATATTTGAGAAAATAATTGTATTTTAGATGAGATTTGAAGAAAATGTCATAAAAATAGTGTTTAACCGAAAGCTCATAAATATGTTTAACATTGAGTTTCATTGAATTGAATGTCATTTGAAATAAAATATTTTATTGTCACCCCTTTAAGGGGCTCATTGATAGGCCACATCGTTTGATCCAGGGGTTAAGATACAGGCAAATACCCCTGAATCATAATGTCCAAAGTGCTGGTCCTATTGTGGCTGAAAGGGGGACTAAGAGGTCGATGGGTTACACCCCTTCACAACGAGACCAATGTCTTCAGCGACTGATTATATGACAAAAACAACAATCAATTCAAACAATTCTCTTCTTCTTTACAAACCTTTTCTCATTTTCTCCAACACTTTGTCTCTGTTATTGTCAAACACTTCCAACAATGTCATCGTCAACAAGTCATTGTCTGACCAAGGTGGTGTCACATGTAGATCTTGTCGCCAACTCAACATTACTTTCTTAATCGCCTTCACATTCCTTATCACGTCTTCATTGACCACTGATTTCGTCTCTGTTTTGCATTTATTCTTCAAACCATTTGATCTCAATCTATAGATATCTTCAAAATTCACTTCAATAGCAAATGAATTATTTTTGTAATGAATTTCATTAATTTTACGACAATTTTCAATGATTTTCATAAGTATAGATTCATTGATTTCTTCGGAAGTGTTGCAATCATTGAGTGATATGTTGTGAATGTGTTTCAGTTTAGACAATGAATCAAATGTTTGTGAAGTAATCGAAACTTTGTTTAATGAAATGGTTTGAAGTTTAGGCAAATGTTTGTCAATGTCTGTGAAGAAGTTGTCGTAAATCACGGGTTTGATGTCATTACCGGTCATGAGCTGTTGGAATGAATACGAATGCAATTTCAAATGCGTTAAGTTTTGACACCCTTTCAGTGATTCACTCTTCAGATCAATATCATTGACATCTTTGATACCATCGACAGTGAAATCAATTCTTTTCAATTGTTTGAATGAATTGAAATATTTAATAAATTCTTTAAATTTTTGTAATTCATGTGAAAAACTAATATGAATTGATCTCAATTTGAGACATTTGTCTGCAATTGGTTTCATGTAATCAATGATTGAGTATTTGATATCAATAGTAATCCATAGCTTCAAATGAATTAGATTTTCATTCTTTGATATAATAGCGAACAATGACTTCATTTGGCTTTCATTCACGTCTGCACTGATAATGATATAAATTGATTTCAAACTATTTTTATTGTTTTCAACCAATATCTCAAAACTGGTCTCGAATTGACTTATGTAATCAATGGTTAATTGTCTCAAATGAGTGAACAAATGTTGACATAAGTTGTTATCAATTGTTGAATGTCTTGTTCTATAGCTATTAAGAGATCTAATTGTTGGACACAAAGGGGTAATGTTAGTCACAATACGCTGTATGGTTGCTATGGGAGAATCTGTGGCCAAATGATATTTTATGGTTATATTGTGACCAAACTTTGCCATAAACTCATTGACAGTGGTTTTCGTCAATCCTCTGAAATCTGATTCAATTTTCTTCAAATGTTTGCAATATTTCATAATCAGATGAAAGACATCATTCATTTTAAAATAATTAAAGCCATTAGTACTAACGGATGTAATGTTTGAGCACTTCTTCAGCACTGATTCAATGCTTTTTAATTGCAATTCATTGTTAAGACCCTTAAAGTTGCGATAAAAACTGAAGTGTTTTTGTCTCTCATATATCAATCGTTGCCATTGTTTTGACACACATTCGTATTGAAATTTGTGGTCAAATGAGAGATAACTTAAGACTAATTCTGTCAAATCATCGCCGAATCGCTCGAACGAGTCTTTACCACAGATTTGATCCATATTTCAAATGATAACTGAATTGAAAACACAATTAAACTAAACATAAACTCATATCTCATGTGATGTCAACTCTTGTCATAAACACATGTTTTGCTTTGTGTTGACTTTTGAGTGAAAATCACAGCAAAAGATGGCATAAAAGTTATGCTTAAAAGACATCAAAAGTTTTGATTCAAAACAGAAAAAAATGATTAAATCAAAGTATTTTGATGTCAACTCTTCTGCCATAATTTTCTTCTATGACCAAGAACAGTTTATTGCAATTTTTAATATAAATTTTTCATGCAATTAATTCACTATGAAATGAATGGCACAAAAAAAAATGTCAAATTATTTTGTATTTCATTAAATATTTTGTATATTTTTCTTATAATTCATTCAAACAATTGATTTTCAAATAATAAAAATGACAAAAAACTATTGAAATAAAGTTTCGAATAATTCTTGTAATCAATTGTAAACACAGAATATGTTTCACTGTATGTAAAAACACATTGAGTTTTAGGTCATTTTTACTCATATAATGAAAAACATCTTTTAAGGGGTATGTATTAAAATTAGAACCACCTTCTCTGTGAACAGGGTGAACTTTTGTTCTAATTGTTCTCTATGACTAATCGACCCTGGATGTGATGTATGGCAATGATGTAACTACTGTACAATAAAGTACGCGTAATACGACATACGACAAGCAATGCATTGAATTACCCGATTGTTGTGCAATAACAGTAATGACGTCACAACACGACTTGCATTGGATTTTTGTTATGGCGTTTCACATACAATACAAACCATTTCATTGCGCTTACAATAGGCGTAAAATATTGATGAAAATCATAACAAATAAAGTCAAAGAGTTATCGCAAAAAAAAAGTTTTTAATGTTTTTAATAAACTCTTTAAATATACGCGTAATTGAGTTGTGTTTAAAACATAAAAATTTGTGTTTTCCCCCTAACTGTGTCTCCACTGTATGTGCTGTTAAGGCATGCGTTGAAAACACATTGACTTTCAATGAAAACAGTGTTTTGTTTTGATTCACACTTTCGTCGACAGAGTGAGAGATAAGTGATTTATATGTGTATTAAATGTGATAAACATTTTTCGTGAAATAAAAACACAATCAAAGAGTCATTTAAATAGAGATTTGAAAACATATTATTAAAAAATATTAATAGTTTTTGTTGTTATTTAATAACCAACCGATGGATCAAAAACACGGCCAACCCCTGGAGCCGCCGCCACCCTATTCGGCACAGCCAGGTATGGCTCAGCATATGATGGGCGCACCCCCACAGGCCGGGTTCATGCCCGGCCCGCCCACAGCCACCGTGTATTCGGCACAGCCAGGTATGACATGTATGTAGACTTCGGGTGCTCTTTAAGCATGATTCTCAGGGGGCTGTCTGTATGTATGTGTGTGTGGGTGCAGGGGGTGGACAGTGAGGCTACGACATATGTTTTGATGCATTGTTGGTGTGTAAAACAGGGGGTTTTAAGGGGCGGGAATGGATGGACAGGTAGTGGTGCAAAAACACCCATACATTTGATAACATATTTTTGGTATTTTTTAATTGGATTTCATTTTTATTCATTAATTAATACAGAATTTGAGCGAAAAAAATAGTTGTGTTTAAATCTCATCTCATTTTTGTCAATACATTTCATTACCCCTTTTTTTACCTTTAAGGGGTATTTATTTGTTTAATCTGTCATTCTTTGCATACGTTTTGCCCAACAGTTGAATAAATACTTATTTTCGTCTTTAATATTGAAAATGTGTTTTGATTTTGAGTTTTTTAAATGAAATAATTTTTTATTGAAAATAATTTTTAAAATCAATTTTGAATTCAATTTATTTATTTTTTTTCGCATAAATCAAATCAAAGCATAAAATGAATGCAAAAATGACATTAAAATTCATTAACACTTTTTGAACCATACAATCAGTCATCGATTTTATGATAAAATATATATTCATTCAATATTTAATGTCAATTCATAGCTACCTGTGCTGTCACATGATATACATGTATGTGCCGTTCATTACAGTCTATGACCATTCCGTTGAACGAGATTTTTGCAGTGATTTTAGCGATCGATAGATTTGTTTAGCGTTGAAGAACTCATACAATATATTGACTCCAATTACAGTGTATTAAACAAAAACTAAAACTTTTTTTTTCACTTTAATTACATTTCACATCTAAAAAAGACAACACCATTAACCAACTGGCCTTCCAGTGCCATCTCATACGTGAAATCGCTTTAGACGTGTAGAGAATCCCCTTTTAAGCCGTACTCCCAACACATGAGTGCAATAAATGCCAATCAAATGGTGTTTTGAAAATTAAAAGTCTATTTAACCCCTTAATTGCTTTGCTTTCCATCCATTCATCCATTCATTGTCTCAAAGAATATCTCTTTCTCTCTCTTCCATACCATCTCTCTCTCACTCACAGGCTATCAGAGCGGATATCCAATTGGGCCGTCGGTTGTGATCGGTGCTCCTCCTGGTAGTGGTCCAGGTCTGAGCCCCTTAAATACCATTACAAACAAACAAAACACACGCATTCCCTTCAATCCCATTCCCCACCCATCCATTTGCCCCTTGCATTCCATTCCCATATATAAAAATGTCTGTCATTTGTATAACTAATAAATTTTTATTTATTTTTCTAATCATTTGATTAATATATAAACAAAAGAAACGACGAAAAAAATTACTAACAAATCATATAACAAAAAAAATGATATCATATTTGCATGGATTGCAATGCAATCATTGCATGGGTTTAAGAGATGTGCGCAAAAAAAATAACACATTTTTATTATAACGAAAAACAAATATTAAATATCAGTTGAAATGCATTTTTAAGAAAAAATTATTTTGTTTTTCACTTTTAAACAAAAAATTGTTTAAATTTTTTTTCATTTTATTTCATTCATAAAAATGTTTTTCTTTAATCACATGTCGTTTTCACACTTCAGTCACGGCCGCAGTCATTGTCAATGTCCAGGGCTTTGGTCCCTATCCAATGCAGGTGACGTGCAGTCACTGTAGCGCACAAGTGATGACGGAGACGGTGGCCTCGCCCGGCCTTCTCACCTGGCTCCTATCAGGCACACTATTCCTCGTCGGGTAAGCCATTCTTTACCCCTTTCCCTGACCGAAATGAGTTCGATATACCCCTTATGCTATGCACGACATTCCTATGCAATGGAATTGTTAGAATTCATACCAAACCGATTCTTAACCACCATTTCCTCTACTCTTTTACATGTGTTGCATCTCATCAGCTGTTGGTTGGGCTGTTGTCTCATTCCCTGCTGTATACCCGAGTGCCAAGACATTGAGCACCGGTGCCCGAACTGTAAGACACATTTGGGCACATATCGGCGCCTTTAAGTCCCTGCCCCTGAGCCGGCACCGGGATCACTGAAGAGAAGATATTTTTAATGGGCGGCCAAACAAAAAAATTTGTAGAAATCTTATGTTTTTTTTCTCGTAAAAATCGCCCCTTTATTTGAAAATAATAAAAATGTTTTCATTTTTTTTATATAAAACTTTGATTTGTATTTTAGCCGTTATTTTACATTTCGTTTCGATTATTAGTACTGATTGTTGTGAATGGAAATAATCGATAGAAAAACAAAAACACAATTATTATTATGTTTTAATGAAAACGATTTATAGTTTTAATTATAATTATTATTGTTTTTTGTAATTATTTTTTGTTTTTGCAGTTAAATAATGTGAATGAAAAATGCCTTTAAATATAGTAATGATTATAAAGAATATTATTATAAGAAATATATAAAAAATATTAATTAATATTAAGAATAATTGAAACAAAAAAAACAAATAATAATTTGAAACAAATTTTTTGCTGTTTTGCATAAAAAATATTATTTCGTAAAAAATGTTCACAATTTTTATTCAATCACTGAAACAAAAAATGTAATTCTCTTTAGATTTTTAAGTATTTTTTTGTTTCAAATTTTTTTTTAATATCTATAATATATTTTACGTTAATTTTTTTCGAACTCAAATGAAAATTAATTATAATATGTAAACAACAACAAAATATTTGTAAACATTTTAATCACGAAATTCTAATTATTATTGAAAATAATTATTGATATTTAAAACCAAACAATTCTTTATTAAAATATTGTATACGAAAAAAAATTATTAAAAAAATAATTCAAACAATAATTTGAAATATTCGACAAATTCTTTAATGAAATTCTTTTATGAATTCTTTAAAAAAATAAAAAACTTTTGAAACCCAAAAATATATATAAGAAATGAGATTACGATAAAAGTGACCAAAAAATAAATAAGAATATTCTTAAAGACATTGATATAAGACATTATTTTTTTGTATGTCAGAGAAAATGTTTTTATTTTATTTTTTTATATTTAAATCAATTGAAAATTAATTTTGAAATTGAATTAGTTTTTGAAATAGAATGACATTGCTTACTTGTCATCATTTATTCGGTAAAACCTCAGTGACTGTGCATGATATCGAACCTATTTAAAGATAGGTTTATATAAAGAAATTTAATATCGATTTTTGAGTTAAAACTTTTAATTAAAAAAACAATTACTAAAACAATGCCTTTTGACGCAAAAAGTTATAATGTTTTGAACACTAAGTACTGGAATGAAGACAATGAACGCAAAGACATTCGCGATATTCTGGGCGACTGTTGTCATAAGTATTGAAATTATTGTCTTTCTATTGTTTAAGAATTTTTTTTTTTTGGTTTGTTTAGAGAATATGACATTGTTTTGGACATCGGTTGCGGTGGCGGACAAAGGACAAAAATGTTGGCCAGTGAGATAAGTGCCGGTCATATCTATGCCGTTGACCTCTGCGAAGATGTGATTGCATTCGCGAAACAGAATAACAAGAAAAACAATATCAGTTATATTGCACAGGACTTTGGGGTGGAATTTGACTGTTTGGTTCCCGAGTTGAAAGCACTGGAAGGCAAGGTATCAATGATTTTTTCCAACGAAGCCTTCATTCTGATACCACTGGAGAATTTGGCTGCAAATATGTATCGCTTACTTGGAAAAGGAGGTGAAGTTTTTGCAGTCATTTGCTCCTTAAACGACCCTTACATAGAATTGACGGCCGAAGAGAAGGCAATCCATGAGAAGGAGTTCATGAAAATACCTGACCCACAGATACGGGTCAATACAATGTTGGATGCGTTCAAAAACGTTGGTTTTGAAGTGATAACAAAGATGTTCTTCGACTACAGCTATCCGACAAAAGTCGATGATTTCAAACAGCGTTTGTCTCAAGAATTTTGATATTAATTTAATTATTTAAAGAATATTCTGTTTTATTAGATCTCATAGCGACTATTGTGTCAGACTATGTCGACTATTTCGTTGTCAAAGATGAAGAGTCGGTGAAAATGCGGTGCAAAGAATTGAAGAGAAAACTCATTGACAGTAACAGACATTTTAGGGATGAGACGACTGGCAATGAAATGGTTGATTCCGTTTGGAAATCAGCATTCATTAGACTTAGAAAATAATTTTTCTAATTCAATATTGATGATGACCTTGGTCACATTAGAAGCAAATGAATATTTTGATTAATAAAATTGAAATTAAATTTTATTTTTAAAAAAATATTCATTTATTAAATAAAATTCATTTATATTTAAATCAATTTATAAATAAAAAAAAATAAATTTTAAGCAATACTTTCAATTTGAAATAGAATGACATTGCTTATTTGTCAGCATTTATTCGTTAAAACCTCGGTGACTGTGCATGATATCGAAGCTTAAGTGTACGCAAAACTATTTAAAGATTGGTTTGTATTAAAGAAATTTAATATCGATTTTTGAGTTAAAACTTTTAATTTAGAAAACAATTACTCAAACAATGCCTTACGACGCGAACAGCTATAATGTGTTGAACATTAAGTACTGGAATGAAGACATTGAACGCAAAGACATTCGCGATATTCTGTGCGACTGTTGTCATAAGTATTGAAATTCTTACAGTTTTTATATTTTTATTGTTTAAGAAATTATTTTATTGAAAATAA
The DNA here is from genome assembly GCA_034700825.1 of Quadroppia sp. Gr-Ori-00064. Taxonomy (NCBI): domain Eukaryota; kingdom Metazoa; phylum Arthropoda; class Arachnida; order Sarcoptiformes; family Quadroppiidae; genus Quadroppia; species Quadroppia sp. Gr-Ori-00064. The sequence goes on along the minus strand of JAQIXR010000189.1, from coordinate 12,680 downwards.
TTAATAAAAAACATTTTTTCATTTGTTTAGAGAATATGACATTGTTTTAGACATCGGTTGCGGTGGCGGACAAAGGACAACACTTTTGGCCAGTGAGATAAGTGCCGGCCATATCTACGGCGTTGACCTCTGCGAAGATGTCATTGAATTCGCGAAACAGAATAACACGAAAAACAATATTAGTTATATTGCACAGGACTTTGGGGTAGAGTTTGACTGTTTGACTCCCGAGTTGAGAGCACTTGAAGGCAAGGTATCCATGATTTTCTCTGCAGAAGCTTTAGAATACTTACCACTCATGAATTCGGCCGCAAATATGTATCGCTTACTTGAAAAAGGGGGAGAAGTATTTACAGGTATATCATTCTTGAGCAATCCTTATATGGATTTGACGGCCGAAGAGAAGGCAATCCATGAGAAAGAGTTCATGAAAATACCTGACCCAGAGATACGGGTCAATACAATGTTGGATGCGTTCAAAAGCGTCAGATTTGAAGTGATGTCAAAGAAGTCCTTCGACATCAGCTATCCGACAAAAGTCGATGATTTCAAACAGCGTTTGTCTCAAGAATTTTGATATTATTTTATATATTATTTAGAGAATAATCTCTTCTATTAGATCTCATAGCGACTATTGTGTCAAACTATGTCGACTATTTCGTTGTCAAAGATGAAGAGTCGATGAAAATCCGGTGCAAAGAATTGGAGAGAAAACTCATTGACAGTAACAGACATTTTACGGATGAGACGACTGGCGATGAAATGGTTGATTCCGTTTGGAAATACTCATTAATTAGACTTAGAAAATAAATTTTTTCAATTCAATATTGATGATGACCTTGTTTACATTAGTTAATAGAAGCAAATGAATATTTTTATGAATAAAATTGAAATAAAATTTTTGTTTTAAAAATATATAGTATTTATTTCATTACAATTTAGTAGAAAAAAATCTAAAGATTTACTAATATTTAGTACAAAAGTAAAGGTGTTTCTCTCACTCTCCCCATATTTCTCTTACGGGCTGTGAAAATGTGACTTACCCGACGAGAAATAGTGTGCCTGATAGGAGCAAGGTAAGTTGGCCGTGCGAGGACACCGTCGCCATCATCACTTGTGCGCTACTGTGACTGTATGTCACCTGCATTGGAAAGGGACCAAAGATGACATTCTCTTTTCAGAGACTGTTTTTCGCGCCTAAAAACTAAATGTATTTTCAATTATTTGAATAAAATGTAATTTCTTTAAAATTCTTATATTAAAAAAAAGATTTTGTTTCAAAAATTACTTTAAATGAGATTTTTGTCTAAATATATAAAAAATATTTATTTCATTATTAAATAAAATTCAATTATATTTAAATTAGTAGAAAATTAAATAAAAGCAAAGAAAATAAAATTTAAATTGAATTTAAAATGTTTTTTTGAAATAGAGTGACATTGCTTATTTGTTGGCAGAGCATCGGTAAAACTTATGTGACTATGCATGTGATCGAGGTCTTAATGTACGAAATCGTATATAAAGATAGGTTTGTATTAAAGAAATTTAATATTGAATTTTAAGTTAAAATTTGTAATTAGGAAACAATTACTCAAACAATGCCTTTCGACGCAAAAAGTTATAATGTGTTGAACACTAAGTACTTGAATGAAGACATTGAACGCAAATATATTCGTGATATTCTGGGCGACTGTTGTCATAAGTATTGAAATTATTGTCTTTCTATTGTTTAAGAATTTTTTTTGGTTTGTTTAGAGAATATGATATTGTTTTGGACATCGGTTGCTGTGGCGGACAAAGGACAACACTGTTGGCCAGTGAGATAAGTGCCGGCCATATCTATGGCGTTGACGTCTGCAAAGATGTGATTGCATTCGCGAAACAGAATAACACGAACGACAATATCAGTTATATTACACAGAACTTTGGGGTAGAGTTTGACTGTTTGGCTCCTGAGTTGAAAGCACTGGAAGGCAAGGTATCAATGATTTTTTCCAGCGAAGCCTTAGATTTCATACCACTGGAGAATTTGGCCGCAAATATGTATCGCTTACTTGAAAAAGGGGGTGAAGTTTGTGCAAACATTTCTTTTTTAAACGATCCTTACATAGATTTGACGCCCGAAGAGAAGGCAATCCATGAGAAAGAGTTCATGAAAATACCTGACCCACAGATAAGGGTCAATACAATGTTGGATGCGTTCAAAAACGTCGGATTTGAAGTGATAACAAAGATGTTCTTCGACTACAGCTATCCGACAAAAGTCGATGATTTCAAACAGCGTTTGTCTCAAGAATTTTGATATTATTTTATTTATTATTTAAAGAATATTCTTTATTATTAGATTTCATTGCGATGATTGTGTCATATTTTGTCGACTATTTCGTTGTCAAAGATGAAGAGTCGGTGAAAATGCGGTGCAAAGAATTGGAGAGAAAACTCATTGATAGTAACAGACATTTTATAGATGAGACGACTGGCGATGAAATGGTTGATTCCGTTTGGAAATTCTCATTCATTAGACTTAGAAAATAAATTTTCTTATATATACTGCAATATATAATTATGTCCTTGGTCTCATCAACTATAATTATTAGAAGCAAATGAATATTTTTATGAATAGAATTGAATTTAAATTTTTGTTTTAAAAATATTTATTTAATTTCAATTTAGTTGAAAAAAATCTAAAGTTTTCAAACAAATTGATTTTATTTTGTTTTATTGATTACTTATTTTAGTACAGGAGTTAAGGTGTATCTCTCACTCGCCTCCCACCTCTTACGGGCTGTGAAAGGTGACTTACCCGACGAGGAATAGTGTGCCTGATAGGAGCCAGGTGAGTAGGCCGGGCGAGGCCACCGTCTTCGTCATCACTTGCATTGGAAAGGGACCAAAGATGACATTCTCTATTCAGAGACTGTTTTTCGCGCATAAAAACTAAATTTATTTTCAATTATTTAAATAAAATGTCATTTGTTTAAAATTTCTTTAAAATTCATGTATTTTTTTCAATTTTTTTGTTTCAAAAAAATTACTTTAAATGAGATTTTTGTCCAAAAATTTTTTTTAAAATATTTATTTTATTATTAAATAAAATTCATTTATATTTAAATCAGTAGAAAATTAATTATAAGTAAAGAAAATAAAATTGAAATTGAATTACTTTTTGAAATAAAATGACATTGCTTATTTGCTGGCATAGCGAATTGTCACGAATAATCATTGCAATAGAAATCCAATAAAAAAATAAAGTAATTTTTTTTCGTAATATTTGTAAAAATTTTTCTTTTTATTTATTGCTGTCAAATGAATACCAATGAAAAGGGGTATTTCTCGAAACGGTTGATGACATTGCTTAGTTGATGGAATACATGTACATTCGGTAAATGTGACTATGCATGTGATCGAGGTCTAACTGTACGTGTTATATATAAGGATAGGTTTGTATTAAAGAGATTTAATTTTGAGTTTTAAATTTAACTTTTAATTAAGAAACATTTACTCAAAACAATGCCTTTCGACGCGAACTATATTTAGTAGAAATATTATGTTTTTCAGACAAATTGATTTTGTTTTATTGATTACTTATTTTTAGTACAGAAGTTATGCCTATCTCTCACTCTCCCCCTATCTCTCTTACGGGCTGTGAAAAGTTGACTTATCCGATGAGGAATAGTGTGTCGGATAGGAGCCCAGATGAGGAGGCCGGACCGTCTCAGTCATCACTTGTTCGCTACAGTGACTGTGCATTGGAAAGGGACTAAAAGATGACATTATCTATTCAGTGAGTGTTTTTCGCCCCTAAATACTAAATGTATTTTCAATTATTTAAATAAAATGTCATTTCTTTAAAATTCGTATATTTTTTAAAATTTTATTTATCTAAAAAATTACTTTAAAAGAGATTTTTGTTTAAAATAAAATATTTATTTCTTTAGTAAATAAAATTCATTTATATTTAAATCATTAGAAAATTAATTATAAGTAAAGAAAATAAAATTGAAATTAGTTGTTGAAATAGAATGACATTGCTATTTGATGGCATAGCATGGGTAAAACTATACATGTGATCGTGTTCTAAATGTACGAAATCGTATATAAGGATAGGTTTGTATTAAAGAGATTTAATTTTGAGTTTTAAGTAAAAACTTGTAATTGAGAAACAATTACTCAAACAATGCCTTACGACGCGAACAGCTATAATGTGTTGAATATTAAGTACTGGAATGAAGACATTGAACGCAAATATATTCGCAATATTCTGTGCGACTGTTGTCATAAGTATTGAAATTCTGGTGTTTTTATTGTTTAAAAAATTATTTTATTGAAAATTATTAATAAAATAAAAATAAATTTTTCGTTTGTTTAGAGAATTTGACACTGTTTTGGACATCGGTTGCGGTGGCGGACAAATAACAACACTGATGGCCAGTGAGATAAATGCCGGCCATATCTATGCCGTTGACATCTGCGAAGATGTGATTGAATTCGCGAAACAGAATAACACGAAAAACAATATTAGTTATATTGCACAGGACTTTGGGGTGGAGTTTGACTGTTTGGCTCCCGAGTTGAGAGCACTGGAAGGCAAGGTATCAATGATTTTCTCTGCAGGAGCTTTAGTATGCTTACCACTCTTGAATTCGGCTGCAAATATGTATCGCTTACTTGAAAAAGGGGGTGAAGTTTGTGCAAACATTTCATCCTTAAACGACCCTTACATGGATTTGACGGTCGAAGAGAAGGCAATTCATGAGAAGGAGTTCATGAAAATACCTGACCCACAGATACGGGTCAATACAATGTTGGATGCGTTCAAAAACGTTGGCTTTGAAGTGATGTCAAAGAAGTCCTTCGACTACAGCTATCCGACAAAAGTCGATGATTTCAAACAGCGTTTGTCTCAAGAATTTTGATATTATTTTATTTACAATTTAAAGAATATACTCTTCTATTAGATCTCATAGCGACTATTGTCTCAGAATATGTCGACTATTTCGTTGTCAGAGATGAAGAGTCGGTGAAAATTCGGTGCAAAGAATTGGAGAGAAAACTCATTGACAGTAACAGACATTTTAGGGATGAGACGACTGGCGATGAAATGGTTGATTCCGTTTGGAAATCATCATTAATTAGACTTAGAAAATAAATTTTCTAATTCAATATTAATGATGACCTTGGTCACATCAATTATAATTATTAGAAACAAATGAATATTTTTATGAATAAAATTGAATTTTTTTTTGTTTTAAAAATATATCGCATTTATTTCATCACAATTTAGTAGAAAAAACTATAGTTTTTTAGTTTTTTTTCAAACAAATTGATTTAATTTTGTTTTATTGATTACTTATTTTTAGTACAGAAGTTAAGGTGTATCTTTCACTTTCCCCCTATCTTTCTTACTGGCTGTGAAAAGGTGACTTACCCGACGAGGGATAGTGTGCCTGATAGGAGCAAGGTGAGTAGGGCGGGCGAGGCCACCGTCTTCTTCATCACTTGTCCGTCACCTGCATTGGAAAGGGACCAAAGATGACATTTTCTATTCAGAGACTGTTTTTCTCGCCTAAAAACTAAATGTAATTTCAATTATTTAAATAAAATGTCATTTCTTTAAAATTCATATATTTTTTTAAAATTTTATTTGTCTAAAAAATTACTTCAAAAGAGTTTTTTGTTTAAAAAGAATATTTATTTCTTTATTAAATAAAATTCATTTATATTTAAATCAATAGAAAATTAATTATAAATTAAAGAAAATAAAATTGAAATTGATATTAGTTTTTGAAATAGAATGACATTGCTTATTCGTTTGCAAAGCATCGGTAAAACTTGTGTGACTTTAAATTTTTTTTTTTTCATTTTATTTCATTCATAAAAATGTTTTTCTTTAATCACATGTCGTTTTCACACTTCAGTCACGGCCGCAGTCATTGTCAATGTCCAGGGCTTTGGTCCCTATCCAATGCATGTGACGTAAAGAATAATTAAAAATTTTATTACAAATTCTTTAGATAATAAAAACATTTGAAATACAAAATTATATATAAGAACTGAGATTACAATCACGACAGAGAAGAAGTCGTTATTGCCGGTGGCTTTCGGTCAACAATAATAGCAATAATCATCGCAATAAAAATCCAATAAAAATATATAAGTACAGTAATTTATTTCGTAATATTTGTAAAAATTTTATCAAATTTTTTTTTCTTTTTATTTATTGCTGTCAAATGAATACCAATGAAAAGGGGTATTTCTCGGAACCGTTGACCGTTTATGAAATAAAGGAGGAGAAAAAGACGACAAAAAAGGGATGAGCTCTTCTATCAGTTTCTGAAGGACTTCAAAGATCAAAATTATGCCAGAGATAAGGAACTCCTGATTGACTTTCTCTATGTGAGAAATGAGTAGTACTATTAAGTGGGTTTTCGACCATAGAATTGAAACCATATTTCATATACAAAAAAAAATGTTTTCTTTAAAATTCATATATTATTTGTAAAAAAATTACTTTAAAAGAAATTTTTGTTTAAAAAAAATATTTATTTCTTTATTAAATAAAATTCATTTATATTTAAATCAATAGAAAATTAATTTTAAGTAAAGAAAATCAAATTGAAATTGAATTAGTTTTTGAAATAGAATGACATTGCTTACTTGTCAGCATTTATTCGGAAAAACCTCGGTGACTGTGCATGATGTCGATGCTTAAATGTACGCAAACCTATTTAAAGTTTATATTAAATAAATATAATATCTATTTTTGAGTTAAAACTTTTATTTAAGAAACAATTACTCAAAACAATGCCTTTCGACGCAAAAAGTTATAATGTGTTGAACACTAAGTACTGGAATGAAGACATTGAACGCAAAGACATTAGCGATATTCTGTGCGACTGTTGTCATAAGTATTGAAATTCTTGTGTTTTTATTGTTAATAAATTTTTTGTTTTGGTTTGTTTAGAGAATATGACATTGTTTTGGACATCGGTTGCTGTGGTGGACAAAGGACAACATTGTTGGCCAGTGAGATAAGTGCTGGCCATCTCTACGGCGTTGACGTCTGCAAAGATGTGATTGCATTCGCGAAACAGAATAACACGAAAAACAATATTAGTTATATTGCACAGGACTTTGGGGTAGAGTTTGACCGTTTGGCTCCCGAGGTGAGAGCACTGGAAGGCAAGGTATCAATGATTTTTTCCAAAGAATCCTTATTTTTAATACCACTGGAGAATTTGGCCGCAAATATGTATCGATTACTTGGAAAAGGGGGTGAAGTTTGTGCAAACATTTCATTCTTGATCGACCCTTACATGGATTTGACGGCCGAAGAGAAGGCAATCCATGAGAAGGAGTTCATGAAAATACCTGACCCACAGATAGGGGTCAATACAATGTTGGATGCGTTCAAAAACGTTGGCTTTGAAGTGATGTCAAAGAAGTTCTTCGACTACAGCTATCCGACAAAAGTCGATGATTTCAGACAGCGTTTGTCTCAAGAATTTTGATATTATTTTATTTGCTATTAAAAGAATATTCTCTTCTATTAGATCTCATAGCGACTATTGTGTCATATTATGTCGACTATTTTGTGGTCAAAGATGAAGAGTCGGTGAAAATCCGGTGCAAAGAATTGAAGAGAAAACTCATTGACAGTAACAAACATTTTACGGATGAGACGACTGGCGATGAAATGGTTGATTCTGTTTGGAAATCCTCATTCATTAGACTTAGAAAATAATTTTTCTAATTCAATATTGATGATGACCTTGGTCATATCAAATATAATTATTAGAAGAAAATGAATATTTTTAAGAATAAAATTGAAATTAAATTTTTGTTTTAAAAAACTTTAGAATTTATTTCATTTTAATTTAGTATTTTTGTTATTTTCAAACAAATTGATTTAATTTTTTTATTACTTATATTTAGTATAGAAGTTAAGGTGTATCTCTCAGTCTCCCCCTATCTCTCTTACGTGCTGTGAAAGATGACATACCCGACGAGGAATATTGTTCCTGATAGAAGCCAGGTGAGTGGGTCGGGCGAGGCCACCGTCATCACTTGTGCGTTAAAGTAACTGCACGTCATCTGATTTGGAAAGGGATCACAGATTCAAAGACTGTTTTGCGCGCCTAAAATCTAAATGTATTTTTTAAATTATTTAACAAAAAATTAATTTCTTTAAAATTCATATATTTTGTTAAAATTGTTGTCAAATGAATACCAATGAAAAGGGGTATTTCTCGGAACCGTTGACCATACCCTTAGGCAGTGCATAGTGGTTAAAGTGCCTGCAACCAAAGCTAAGGGGAGTGGGATCGAACCCCGGTCGGTGCACCGCCTTTCGTCACCCCCTTTAAGGGGCGTGATGAAATGGGGAAGGCTTACTGGGGCTAGACTGTCCACGGACCTCAACCTAGGGTCGAAACTTTAGGTAGAACACTGATCATATACCACTGATATGACAGTCCTCGGAGGGTTCAGGGGTGTCCTCTTAAAACTGTGACCCTATCCTAGTGGTACATACCTTTGAGTGAAAACCTCTACTCCTGGCCGTATCCGTTGGAAAGGCTGTGCAGGGGGAACCAAGGATAAACGGAACCGTTGACCGTTTATGAAATAAAGGAGGAGAAAAAGACGACAAAAAATGATGAGCTCTTCTATCAGTTTCTGAAGGACTTCAAAGATCAAACTTATGCAAGAAATAAGCAATTCCTGATTGACTTTCTCGATGTGAGTAATCTCTTTTAATCTCTTATAATTAGTCATTAATTGTATAAAACATTGATTTAATTTTCTTCTTTAGAATTAATAAAATTATTGAATTAAATTTAGTTCAGATTTTATTCCCCAATAGTTTGTACAACTATTGAGTGTGTTTTCGATCTTAGAATTGAACCCATATTTTATATTAGTCTCTCAAATTCTCAAAATTTTTAGGCCCGTTCCCGCCCGTGAAAAAAATTATAAGGCCCATACCCGCCCGTACCCGTTGCACAGAATTAAAAACCCGCCCGTAAAAACCCGTCAAAAACTAGCCCGTAAAAAAACCCGTCAAAAACCCGTTTTAGACATGCGCAGAATTGCCTTACGTTAAGAATAGGCATATCCTATGCTCAAAAACAAGACATCACTGCAATACTAGACATGCGCAATACTACTGATGCGCAATGCTTCGAAAAACTGTTCAAAACCCGTCAGAAACCCGCCCGTCAAAAACCCGTCAGAAACCCGCCCGTCAAAAAACCCGTCAAAAACCCGCCCGTCAAAAAACCCGTGTTTGCCAACGGGTAACCCGTTCCCGCCCGTCTTCAAAAAAATAAAGCCCAAACCCGCCCGTTGACGTCACGGGCCGGGTTTTGGGCGGGTTTTCACGGGTATGGGTTTTATTTTTGAGACACTATTTTATATACAAATAAATGTTTTCTTTAAAATTTATATATTTTATTCAATTTTATTTGTCTAAAAAATTACTTTAAAAAAGATTTTTGTTTTAAATAAAATATTTATTTCTTTATTAAATAAAATTCATTTATATTTAAATCAATAGAAAATTAATTATAAAATAAAGAAAATAAAATTGAAATTGATATTAGTTTTTGAAATAGAATGACATTGCTTATTTGTTGGCAGAGCATCGGTAAAACTTGTGTGACTATGCATGTGATCGAGGTCTAAATGTACGTAATTATATATAACGATAGGTTTGTATTAAAGAGATTTAAAATTAAATTTTAAGTTAAAACTTGTACTTAAGAAACAATTAAACAAACAATGCCTTACGACGCGAACAGTTATAATGTGTTGAACATTAAGTACTGGAATGAAGACATTGAACGCAAAGTCATTCGCGATATTCTGTGCGACTGTTGTCATAAGTATTGAAATTCTTGTCTTTCTATTATTTATGAATTTGGTTTGTTTAGAGAATATGACATTGTTTTGGACATCGGTTGCTGTGGCGGACAAAGAACAACACTGATGGCCAGTGAGATAAGTGCTGGCCATATCTATGCCATTGACCTCTGCGAAGATGTGATTGCATTCGCGAAACAGAATAACACGAAAAACAATATCAGTTATATTGCACAGGACTTTGGGGTAGAGTTTGACTGTTTGGCTCCTGAGTTGAAAGCACTGGAAGGCAAGGTATCCATGATTTTTTCCAACGAAGCTATTGATTTCATACCACTGGAGAATTTGGCCGCAAATATGTATCGCTTACTTGAAAAAGGGGGTGAAGTTTGTGCAAACATTTCATTCTTAATCGACCCTTACATGGATTTGACGGCCGAAGAGAATGCAATCCATGAGAAGGAGTTCATGAAAATACCTGACCCACAGATACGGGTCAATACAATGTTGGATGCGTTCAAAAACGTTGGCTTTGAAGTGATGTCAAAGAAGTCCTTCGACTACAGCTATCCGACAAAAGTCGATGATTTCAAACAGCGTTTGTCTCAAAAATTTTGATATTATTTTATTTACTATTTAAAAAATATTCTCTTCTATTAGATCTCATAGCGACTATTGTGTCAGAATATGTCGAGTATTTCGTTGTCAAAGATGAAGAGTCGGTGAAAATCCGGTGCAAAGAATTGGAGAGAAAACTCATTGACAGTAACAGACATTTTACGGATGAGACGACTGGCGATGAAATGGTTGATTCCGTTTGGAAATTCTCATTCATTAGACTTAGAAAATAATTTTTCTAATATATACTGCAATATTTAATGATGTCCTTGGTCACATCAAGTATAATTATTAGTAGTAAATAAATATGAATGAAATTGAAAATTAAAAAATATTTGAAAAAACTATAGAATTTATTTCATATAGAAATTCTTGCTTACAATAAGGACATGATTTTCAAGTTGAAAAAACGTCTTATTTTTTGTTTTAAGAAAACAATACATTTTTTTCACTCAATTATTCTCTCATTAATAACCACCTGAAAAAGCTGTATATAATTATAAATGAAGAACCCCTGTTCGATACGACCCCTGGAATTCACTGTATTTTTAAGAGTAAAATAAAATAAAAAATTCTTACGTAAGCAATGAATTGCATTTAAAACGATTAATTTTTAAAGAAAACACCATTTTTAATATGAATGCAATACGTATGATATTAGACTAAATTGTCATTGATGAACAATATTTATCTTGGTCAAAACATATTTTATCAATAGCAATTGTTTTTTATTCATACACTAGAATGTTATATCACATATGATGGCGAACAGTAATAAATATACGTTCAGTACATCATAAGACAGGTGATGAGAGGTGAAGAGAATGCCATTTATGAAGAAGATAGACAGCAATTGAGCAAGGTGTTTAAATTGGCGCTGACCGCGAGCCTATACGTCACATCGATATGTGAAGTGAGTTTGAAAGCTATAAAAAAGCATAATATAATATTCAACTCAAAAAGAGTGTATGTAAGCGTAAAACTTGTTATAATCAATAGGGTTACGTACAAAGTGTATTAGGGCCGGCGTTGAGCAAAATAACTGACAAACTGCACACCACTACTGATGTCGCGTCCATTATGTTCTTCTGCCTATACATTGGCTTTACTGTAGGCGCTCTTTCAGGTAAGGAATCCAAACAAATATTGAATATATTTTACGCGAAACGTACTAAAGGGTAAATATTTTTTTCAAAGCCGGAATAATCTCAAAATATCTTAACCGACAATTATTTATGACGGGAATTATATTTATAATAAGCGTAATAGTTCCACTTATACCCCTGTGTACGAATATTGGCTTATTATTCGCCGATGTTGCCATCAGTGGCTTCGGTGTCGGAGGTATTACTGTATGTAATGTTATTGTTATAAATAATAATAATTTTATTTAAATAGTAATCAATTGTGTGTTAATCGTATGGATAATTGAGCTCTGGAGCGATGATTGCGTAAAGCACATGTTTGGCATAGAATTGGGCTTTTCCCTGGGCTTACTTTTGGCCCCTTTACTATCAGAGCCATTTTTGTCGATCGATGTGACGAATGAAACGAATAACACGAATAATACACAACCACTCAATGCAAACACTGATGGCATTCAACCGTATTTTATGCCATTCTTCATCGCCGGCGCCTTTCTATTCACGTCCGGCGCAACACTACTTGGACTCCATATATATAAAAGATATGTTCCGCCAATGGATCCAAGGAAAGGCCACCTGATCGACCATGTCAGTAGATCGCCAAGATTAGTTTACATGATAGCAATGGAAATGAATTTTTTTGTCCACTTTTAATACAATTGGCAAAAATTGCTCGAAATATATAACTCAAAGGAAATGATGCAAAAAATGTGTACAAAAATTTTCGTTGATTTGAAACTTTTTGTTGATAAACAACCCCCTGAGAAAGGGGTATATTATACTGTTTTCATTTCTATCTCCCTTTTCCTTCCGTGTCCTTTCATTGACTTATAGAAAAGTTTTTATCAATGAGTTATGTATTGAATGAAAGAAAACCAGGATTAGTCAAACACTAATATAATGGCATTTTCCGCCTAAAAGAATGGTTATATTTAGGAATATCTAAGATATGCAATTTAACATTAGTACCCTATGGAATATATATTTTAACATTAGCACTGTATGGAAAATATATTTTAACATTAGCACCCTATGGAAAATATATTTTAACATTAG
>JAQIXR010000188.1:0-41560 GCA_034700825.1 Quadroppia sp. Gr-Ori-00064 | reverse complement strand
GTCCATAGAGCCGAGCCTAGGCTAGGCTTGAGCCTAGGCTAGCCTAGGCTCAGGCTGAGCTTATGCCCATCACTACTTGTAACGAAATATGAGTTCAAAAATTTATATAAAAAATATTTTTAATTAACGAATAAAAGCTCTGAAATTGAAAGTATGAATAGTTTTATTGAATGACATAATGGATGTGCAATCAAAACAGAGACATAAGTATTGAAATAATTTAAATATCAATTTCACTTCAAAACAGTCGAAACACTATTTTATATACATTTCGCTCTAATATTAATACAAAGGAAATGCAAGAAAAAGGGTTCACTTAAAAGGGTTTGACTTCACATTAGTTTCACATTAGCTCTCATTGGATATCAACTGAAATATTATCTCTGAATAAAATGCAGACAAACTTTAAAAACAATTTCAGTTCAATCATTGAGTCCTAAACGAGAAGACAATGACAGCTATCTTACCCGAAGAACAACTCTATGAAACGGATCTATTCTTAGACCCGATCGCAGAAGAGTTCAAATGTGCCATTTGTTTGTGTATAGTCAAAGACGCGCAGACTGTGGCTGATTGTGGACACCTATTCTGCAGAATATGTATCACTAATCACATCCAGTCGTCGCCGAATAGCAACTTCTGTCCCATTGACAGACAGTTGGCGACTGGCATTCAATCCGCCAACAGATCTGTCCTCAACATCATCAACAACTTGAGGGTCAGGTGTCGTAACGATGGCTGTGGCGCACGTATGGCACTGTCAGAGTTTGACAGACATGAGGCCATGTGTTCCCATTGTGGCCGCGCACCACCAATGCCAGTGCCACCCACTGTCGCAGGGGAACAGGTGAGCATCAATGTAACCCTGGTGAATCTGACGAAGAAAATTATCATCACTGCTTCGCTCAACGAAACCGTTTTGGCTCTCAAGCAAAAAATACAACTAAGAGAGGGATTAAGGGCTGACAGAATGAGACTGACGTTTGTCACCAAAGATTTGGACGACGACATGAAACGGCTCCGGGATTACAACATAAAGAACGGTTCCATTGTCTTCACCAATGATAAATTCAATGGAGGAATCATTTCTTTCAATTGATTTGAATTTTTAATCATAAATTCATTTTGTATTTCGTTTTCAAATAATTCAAAAGTAATTCAAAATATAATTCAAATATAATTCAAAATATTATTAAAATGTAATTCAAATGTAATTCAAATGTAATTCAAATGTAATTCAAATGTTTTAATAAAAAATAATTTTTAATTTCAATCAAACAATTGATTCTTTATTATCGTAAAAGCAATTAGATTTCAATGGACTGTATTTAGTGGACAGTTGTCTATAGCCATGCCTATAGTAATACGATATCCTTTTTGATATAAAATACAATATTTATAACAAATATTAAAAAAATTAATTATTTTTATATTATTTTGAGTTTTACTCGAAATGCAAATTAAATTCAATAAAAGTTTTGAATAATTTGTGAAATGATTTCAAGAAATGATTGCAACCATAAATGTAATGTCAGGAAATGGATGCATATATTAATACATTGCTTGGACTTTAAACTTTAGAGCAATAGATAACATGAAATTTGATACTTATTTTTAACAAAAATTCACATCAATTGTAACGAAATCATTAGATTTTCGTTACTGAAAAGTTTTCAGTGAAAACAAATTTCAATTCATATATGCAATCAAATAATAAATATTATTATATATTAGTATTGAATAGCAATATATAAACCATTTATAGCCATAACTGTAATCAAAACTAGCATTTGATTGTAGTTCGTATGATATGTAAGTAAATCAAGTCATATGAAAATGAATATAATGTTAACATTCATTATGTCTTTGAAAGCAGTTATAAAAGCATTTCATATTTGCATTTGTTTTTGAATTTCTTTCGACAGATATTTCAAAGTAAGTGAAGAATATTTGCTATTAATTTTCAATGCAATCATTTTCACTATACTGTCCACTGTTTTAAACCATTCCTATATATAAGAATATATTTGTCAATGGCTTTGAAAAGACTGCAAAAAGAGTTGATAGAATTGAGAAGGAATCCCATCCCTATCGCTACGGTCACTCCCAGTGCCGACGATCCCTTTCAATGGAAAGCACTCCTATTTGGACCCAAAGACACACCATATGAGGGCGGGGTATTCGAGTTGCACATCACTTTCCCTCACGATTACCCGAGTCGACCACCGGTTATAAGGTTCATAACAACGATATTTCACGCGAACATCCATAAGAACGGCAGTATATGTCTGGACCTCTTCACTGGTTGGTTACCCAACAACACAGTGACCACAGCTCTATTCGCACTCAACTCCTTACTGTCAAACAAGATTGCCGATGAAGACTACAACCAAAAGGCTAAACATTGGACACAAACATATGCTATGAATCGCTAAAAGATTTCGTTTTTAATACACATTAAAGAAAAATAACTTTTTATTGAAAATGATTGCATTGAATACAATATAAACATTTGTTTTAATATTTCTGTAAATGCTGTGAAATATTGAACTCAATCTCAAATATAGAAAACTTTTCGAATATTTATCTATTTTTTCACAGATTTAATAATAGTTTAAAAACAGTGAATAAAATAAAATATTTTTAAAATGAAATACTTTTTTGTCATTACTTTCTGTTAGATTGAAATCTATGGCAAACTTTATCTCAATCTATTGGGACTTTGAGACCTGTCCTTCAAATCACATTCAACTGATCGTCGAAACCATTCGTAATGATTATGTCAGACGTTATCATTATATGGAGAATGACTTCTTCTGTTGGACAACACCTGACATTGCTATCGATCAAAGACTTTTAAAGCATTTGAATGTCAAAGAATTATGTCTTTTAAAAGAGAGAAAAGTGTCCATGATGAAGAGCTTCATCAACAACATCAATGGGCCACTGGTTTTGATAACAGGAGACAACCATTTGATGCAATCAATTAATAGACATCAAAACAAATCACAACTTTTTCTAATATATGGCAAACAATTTGAGAGACAATTGATTGAAATGTCATATAATCTGAAAATGACTTCTTTTGAATATTTTAATCTACATTCAATGCAAACATATGGAGAAAGTGAGGGGTCATCTAATTTGCCAGAATTCAAGCGTCTGAACATTTCTGACGACAATCGATCAAAAAGTATGAATCAAATAATGTTTTCATTATTTTTTCCAATAAATGATTTTAAATCTTTAGCGCAAATATCAAACCATTGCTCAAATACAAATCAACAGACAATCAAAGTTTGTCTTATTTTTTGAATTTTGAATTTTAAAATAAAATGATTTTGTTTACAATGATTAGAGACCGCACATCAGGTCAGAGGACAGGACTATTTCCAACAGATGCTTAGCATTTATAATGTGTTGGAATTTAAGGTTAAATAATCAGAGAAACAATTATTATATAATGTTTTCAAGTCTTCATTCATTACTAAATATGTTTTGTAAAGACTTTTATGTTTTATATTTTCTTTAATCAGTAATTCCGACAAAAATATAACAAAAATACAAAAGAGACCGAAATTAGAGACACAAAACATCGGTGAAGTCAAGAGTGAAACACAAATAGGTATGCAATCAAAATTGTAATCAAATTTTTGATAATAAAATTCATTTTTATTTCATTTCAATAGAAAAATATGTCTCAAAAAAGGATTCAATTATTACAACTCAGGTCTCAATACCTGTAAATAAAATGGATTTCAATTCTAATGGTAATAAAAGACATATAATATGTAAAATAATTATAAAATATATTTATTTAATTTTTAGAGAAATATCAATGGAAAGCAAAATTCAAAAAACCCTTATTTCCAGGGGTTTGTGGTCTAACAAACTTAGGGAATACTTGTTATATGAATAGCGCTATTCAATGTCTGTCAAACATTCAGATATTCAATGAATTTCTTCATCAATTCAATGAATTCGGTTCAGAACTGAACCAAAAGTTATGGCACAAACCAATGGTTAGTGTATTTTGTGAATTGATTTGCAAGATATGGTCCGCACAAACAGATTGTGTTTCGCCAAAACCATTCAGAAGTTGTGTAATGAAAACATTTTCTGCATTTGCCGGATGTGATCAAAACGATTGCTCACATTTCGTCACCACTCTCTTAGAGCACATCCACAACGAGCTAATGACTATAGAAAACCAAACACCAAATGATAACTACAAAACATTTGATGAATATTTGCGACAAAACAAAACATTTATTGCAAACAATTTTCACTGCTTTTTGCGAACTCATATTCACTGTGTTTGTGGACAAACATTTTTCGATACATACAGTCCTCGACTTATATTGAGTTTACCACAAATTGATACAAAAGATGTCAAAAAATTGAAAGTTTTTGTCATAAAAATTGATACAAATATCGTTAAAATTGATATGAGTTTCACTAAAAGCAAAGTAACTGTCAATGAAGTAATGATTGGTTTAACAAATATTTACAATAATATTAAATCAAAACATTTGAGTCCAAATGAGTTGATTGTAACCCATGTCATAAATCACGAAATATTTCAAATATTCGCATCGAATGAAATCTTGGATTTAAATCAGATTTTCGGTGATCTTTACGTCTATGAAAGTGACCAAACATTTAGTTATCACTTATTGGTTGAACTTCATTGCGATCCACAGGCTTTTGGCGTACCTGTGCTTCTGGACATCAATGAAACAAACTATAAGAATATAAGACAAAACTTTGCGAACAAAATATCATTATTTTGTGGCAAAGATATGACCGGAAGTGTTCGACTTTGGCAACGGGTAGGAAAGGCAGTAATTGAATTGTGGAATGAATACGATTTAGTGATTAATACAAACGAAGTCTTAATCGCAACTCAATTACCGAAAGAAATAATACGAAACTATAATAAGAAATTACAGACAATTCAAACCATTTCAGACAATTCAAAGATCAAATTCAAGGATCGTTTTGAAGACTTCATAACAGATAAGAAATTTGACGATAAAATGAAGTGCAATACCTGTCAAAAGGATACCTTTCCCATTGAGATGACAGATATCATTCACTCACCAAATGTTCTGTTCATACAATTAAAGTCAAATGCTATGAAACAAAACAATTATAGCCCACAATATTATGACTTTCCTCTTGTTTTAGATCTAAAACAATATGTTTTTGAAGGCAAACAAAGCGAAGAATCATTTATATATGATTTGAATGCTATTTCAAACTATTCCGGATCAGCATATTTTGGACACTACTCGACATATGCGAAGAACTTCATTACCAATAAATGGTATGAATTCAATGACAGTTATGTCTCAGAAATCACTGAATCCCAGCTTTTGTCTTCAAAAGCCTT
Organism: Quadroppia sp. Gr-Ori-00064; assembly: GCA_034700825.1. Lineage (NCBI taxonomy): Eukaryota > Metazoa > Arthropoda > Arachnida > Sarcoptiformes > Quadroppiidae > Quadroppia > Quadroppia sp. Gr-Ori-00064. Next base: position 36,165 of record JAQIXR010000188.1, on the reverse strand, counting down.
TCTATTAATATATTCAAAACGAAAAACAATTTAAAAAACATTTTTTGAAACAAATATTGTATTAAATACTAAATAATCAAAAATGTTATGTTTATTTGAAATCAATTAAAATAATTGAATAAAAATATTTAATTTTTGAACTAATTTTTGAATTTAAGACAAGAATTACATTTAAAACAAATTAATTTTCATTAATATTATTGAAATCGTTTCCAAATACGAACCGCTGTATTGATAGGTCGGGTCTCGTAGTCAGTGGTGAAGAGTTTCAATAGAATAAGAGCTCCGACTTTGTATATGTTGAACTCCATTCCCTTCACCACTTCCTCGTTGACGAATTGGTGCAATCCTTGTGATGACACCCCCAACAGGTGCTGTGACCCAATCCTTATGATAGACGACTGATTAGCTTGTTGAATTCCATCCTCAAATTTCGAAGAGTTTCCCCCTTCGGCTCTGAAAAATAACCCTGCATAGTTGGCAGTCACTTCCGTCCAGTTGGTTTTGGGCCACAGGTCTGTCGGCGCCGATTGGTTGGGCAGTTGAGTGTATATGAACCCAATGGGCACAGTCACCTGCTCCAATCGCCCCAATTTAACCACCTGTTCCTCACTCGCCTTCTTCTGAGTCTCAATGGCTTTCTGCTGGCCATCAATAATGATCTTCTGCTGATTCAACTGTTCCTGTTGTCTGTTGATAATACTTCTCAAGTCATTCAACGATGTGTTCATATCATTAATCTGTCCGCCATTCAATCTACCAAGATCATTTGCTTGGCCTTGACCATTCGGTGAACTATTCTGATTGTTACCCTGGTCACCACTACCACTCCCACTTCCGTTTCGCAGTCTATTCCTTTCATCGATGGCTTTCTGCAAATCATTTGAATACGTGGGCAAATCTAGTGGCTGTGAAGTCCCTCCCTGACCTGCTTGGGTTGCACCCTGAGCACCCTGTGCCTGTCCACCACTGCCTGAGTTTCCAAAAATAGGTAATATTAATGTCAAACTGCAATCAGTTCTTTATCTGTATATATATTCCATACCATTGTTGCCATTGGTATCACTGTTGCCACTGTTGCCACTGTTGCCACTGTTGCCATTCATGCCATTCATGCCATTCATGCCATTCATGCCATTCATGCCATTCATGCCATTCATTGTCTCGAATTGTTTCTCTAAGTTCGCTATTCTGTCGCTTTGGTCACCAAATATCCGATTGAAATGTTGTTTCAGTTCTTCAATGGTTTTCAAATCACTTCTATCACTGTTTCCATTATTTCCAACATTCAGTCCATTGTTTCTACCATTCATTCTGTTATTCCACTCATTGTTTCCATCACTTCTACCGCCGTTTCCATCACTTCTACCACCGTTTCCATCACTTCTACCGCCGTTTCCATCACTTCTACCGCCGTTTCCATCATTTCTATTATCGCTTCTGTCATTCATTCTGTTATTCTGATTAATATTTCCATCACTTCTACCATCATTCCCATCATTAGCGCCTGTACTCTTGGTTTGAATATTGACTGCAATATCGAATATCTCATAGAATGTCATATTATATAATAAGGTGCCAAACAATTGACTCTAACCCTTCATCTCCTGTATCTGTTGTCTCATTTGCAATATCTGTCCATTTTGTTCCCCGAATATCCTGTCCATGTGTTCCTTCAACTGTCTATAGTTTGCAAACAAATACCTTTCGTTTTCATTCCATTCCTCACCTGAAATAATACCACAAAAACATTTCTTATGAATAAAGTCATCGAAACTATTATATGAAGACTAAAACCTTGACAAACATTGGAGATAATTATAAGAATAAAAGTCAATATAAATAACAAATTCATTATAAAAACAGAGAATCACTAAACACTATAAACAAATATAACATACCGTCCCATATGTTAACCAACACATGAAATATCCATCGGTTTCTCAGATTATGTTAATATAAACGCTTTATATATTCATATCAAATGTCGTTATATTTAATTAATTAAATAAAAGTCATTTATATTTGAAATGCAATTAACAATTAGTTGTGAATCTAATACAATATTTACCCCTTTTCGGGGTATTTATAATATGTGAAAATATTTCAGTTGTGTCCAAGAGTTCAACGATTTGTCCGATAAGAGAAAAAGTTTCAAAAGTTAAGTGCCCAAGGTAATATATAAACATTAAATCATTCGAATATCTATTGAATTATTCGTTGTATTCAACAGAATATTCTTTCATAGAATGAAATATTTTAATGAAAAGAGTTTTTATAACAATTCTAAGCAGACATAAATTGCATGAAATAATGATTAAATGTAAATATCTATTTTAAAGGCATTTTATCATCAATTATATAAAGATTCATTTCGACCACTAATGACCTTGATCAAAAATCAATTGGTATCAAACATTAGCTCAATTGCATTCATATAAGAATAGGTTTAGAATATAACTAATATTTCTATAAAAAAAAGTGAATTCAGTGATAATTCTGTCTAATCTTGATTTTAGACCCAGTTCTGTTTGTTTAACAAATGTCAAAAAACATCGATTTTGTCGATCACTTGATGTTGACATAAGAAGAGCCTCGGATTCAAAGATCTAATCAAAGACAGACTTTACTGTTGTTTTCATCTTAAGACATATGAATGCACTCCAGATTTGGTGTCTCTTCTGTGCGATCACATTCGCAGACAATGGATGAGCAAATTATTGCCTGAACCGACAGTTTTTATGGACGCAAACCATAACTGATAGCAAACGATGTTTTTCTGACTCCTATTATCTCTTTAGGTCTTAAGTGTTCTTAAAAAACAATGCAATGAATATCAAAGAAAACAATTTGTTTCACATTTTTTTTATTGCATTAAATGATATCAAATGCAAACTATTCTCACATTCAATGTCCAAAAAAAACAGATTTCAAAATTCATTTAATAATAATTTTTAATAATTTAAATCAAAACTGACAAATATTTTTCATTCAAGTCTTGAATTGAATACAAATATTGATAAACAAAATAATTATATTAACTTATAATTGATAAATGACTTCGAAATATAAATTCCCATAAATTGTTTGAACAGAAAATTGATTAAATATACAATAAGTTTATTTGTGTTTAAGCGTTGAAGAGATAATAACATCAATAGAGAATCTCTTGGCTATTGTCGTCGGCACTGTCTATGGGAGAAGTAGTACAAGTAGTCCTTAGTTGCTGTTGTCGTCGTGTCTCCAATACAGACACACAGGAGAGGGAGAGAGAGAGAAGAGAAGAGACAGACAGAGAGACAGAGACGACGACAGGTTCACTAAAAGACTAAAGTATTTAATATCTTATTATTTATAAGTAATTTTAAGGCTTAAAAACAACTTCATTCCACCACTACTTATAAAGGCGATATGATATACCTGTGCGCGAGCACATACACAACATATACATACCAGGGCGAGGCGGCGTCGGTGACGGTATTCACCTTTGAATTTAATGAAAAACTTTTTTTCATTTATGAACTGAACTTAAAGACAATATTTTATAAAATATTTGTGAAAAACTTTGACTTTTGCCAAAGAAGTCAAACAATTATTTTGTTTAACAAATAATAATAAATATTCAATAATAATAATAATGCAAATAATTATCATTTTATTCACATTTATATTTATTTGTTTCAATGCAGTCATTGGTAAGCATTTTGTTGTCATTCAAATATTATATAATTCTTTGCTATTATTCGTATCAAAAGTCAATTGCTTTTCGTTATCAATAATTTCCTAATTATAATGAAGTGTATATTGAAGTGAATTTTTAAAAATGAATTTTCATTTAATATTAAATTTAATTTTGAAATTATTCTGATTATAGACTGCGAAGAAAAAAGCACAGATAGTTTAGAGAGGCGTACACTAAGCACACGGCTTTTGCGGTGGAAAATACAGAGACAAAAAAGACACGAAAATATCCATAAATTTCGTACAAACTTTGACATTGTTGAGATGCCCGAGAAAATGCAAACCGATGCCATTGAGTTCGCTAGTGAGGGACTGGCCAAATATGGCGAAGACTATGACAGCGCCGCAGATCACATGTGTCTTATGATTGAGAAGAAATACCGAGAAATTTGGTCCTGTATTATTGGACAGAATTTTGGCTACAGTGTCGAAGAGCCTGAACCGGGAAAGTTCATTCTGTTTTACATTGGCAATGTCAATAGGATCAGGGTCATGGCTTTTATGCCCAAACATAATAATAGCTAATCTAATATTGGTGTTGTTTGCCCCCCATTGCCCCAGTCGTCAACCCCAGCCCTGCCCCCCAGAAAGCCCCCTATATATACACCCCATTATAATTCCGGTTGAATTTGATTTCAATTTTTTTTAATTATATTGTATTAAACTTTATTATAATTATTAAAAAATTTTATTTAATTATTATTATTAGACTTTTTTTAATTATGAATAAAAAACACAAATTGTTTATAGACTTTATTATGAAAACCATTTTTAATATCCATTTGTAAAACATGTAATAAATATCGAAACAAATTTTAAATATTATTAAATGGATTATATTTAACGAAAATAAAAGTTAAATTAAATACAAATATATATTATATTTTAATTTAATATAAAAATGATTTTCATTTTATGGAAAATTTATTCTTAAATTATATAATCGTTATAAGTATTTACCCCTTAAAAATAGACTCAACTATCGGGTAAAGAGTTAACATACTCTATGATCACGACTTCGTTTACCTAAACAAGAATAGCCAAGGGGTTGTGGTGTCCGAGGAAACGGCACTCAAGCCAACTATCAGTGCTGTAACAGAATATAAGCATAATATACAGAATAATTGATTTCTTATTAAATGTATTCATTGATACGAATAAACCCTTTGTACATAAAATAATCTTGTTCATATTGTCTATTGATAAATATACAAATTTTCTTATCTCTCTTTTCCCCCTTAAAGGCCATTCCAATAGAAATATCAAACAAATACAATGTAATAATAATCTGCATAAGAATGTAATGCTTTTATATACAGGTCTTATACGTGAGTGAGTGAGTGGACGACCTTTGCTTGCTTTCACTTATTGATGAGTGAGTTCGTCGGCGCACAGGGAGGAAGAGAGGGAGAAGGAGAGAAGGAGAGAAGGAGAGAGGGAGAGAGGGAGAGAGAGAGAGAGAGAGAGAGAGAGAGAGAGAGAGGAGAGAGAGACTTATTTTATTTCAAAAACATTGGTCACCAAATAATTGCGTTTTTTACCCCTTGAAATACATTAATGTAAACGACTATAACATAAAGTCATTCAATTCAGTGATTTTTGGATTTATTTTTCTATTCTTAACATTTTCGTTGAAAGCCATTGTGTGTGACGACATGATTAAAATTATACAGTGAAACATCAGGCACAAATAATACGCCTATGCAATTTGCATATATCATTATCAGTCAAATTTTGACTTAAAGATTACATTGAAATCCAATTAATTATTATATGATTATAAATCGTGCGCTCAATTGAATGGACGAAAAAAAATAATTTATAATAACATAAAATCCCATCAATTATTCACTCGTTATATTCATTACAACAAAATCTTTGCCCAAAGAATATCTCATATAAAATATGATATAATCTTATAATCGATTTGAATGTAAAAAAAAGGTATAAATAGTTTTCGTGAGATTTTTGTAATATTCTGTATGTTATGATTAATATATTCTGTGTGAAAAATATTCTGTGCAACCTTGCTATTAATGGCATAGAATATTCTTTATGCATATATTAATTATATATTATATTTTACGCCAATCTATTGCATTGAATGCCATAACAATAGCATTGAATATATGAATAAATAAAAAAATAATATTTATTTTCAATTCAATTATCGCTTCTTTTGTTTTAATTAAAGGAATGTTTTCTTTATTAAAAATTTTTATTTTATTTTGTTTTTACAGAAGTTTTATAATAGGAAACAAAAATTTTTTTTTAATTGAGATATGAGAAGAAAATCATTTAAAAACACATTTTTTTACTGAAAATAAAATTCAGACATATTTTTGTGTCGCAAAAAAATATATTTATAACTTTTAGTCTTCACTTTCGCTCACAAATCGTCATATATTTAGAGCTATATTTACATCGATATTAAGGAAATGCATAAATCATTCGCCACTTAATTGATGGACAGATTTCTGAGACATGTTTTAACTCAAAAATTTTGATTTATTGACGATTTTGTTTATTCTATGGATTTATAGATATATTTATATAATTATTTACGAAAAAAACATTACAACAAATCACTCACAATAAACATAACGCAAATGCAGTCCTGTTATTAAAAGCATTTAATGGGAAAGGGGTATAACAACAGCCCAGCCCTTTTCGAACAAAGTTCTATTCAAGAGAAAAAAATGTTTAACAAAACCTTTTTCTCTTAATATACGCACCCTTTGAGCAAATTTTATTTTATACACCCTTTTTATTACACACTGTTTGCACAGATTTTTATTACACACTCTCATTAAACACGTGTTTAAACACCTTTTAATACATATTCTTTGGCACAGAATCGCATGCATTGCATATGAATACGAATGAGTTCACAAACCTCTCACCACTTCTCCCTGTGGCAATACATTAAATGTTCAAGATTCTTTATACATATGCCCTGCACTCAATTGTGAACTTTTTTGATTGAAGTGTAAAAACAAATATTTTTAAATATGATTTTGAAAAATAGAATTATATTTATATTAATATAAAATTTGAATTAAGTATTGATTTATATATTAAGAATATTTCTGAAAATTACAGACAAATTACAGAATAAATAATTGATATGTTTTTAATGCTTTAAAAACTTTGAGACAATTTTCGTCTACTATTTCAAAGAGATTTTAATTTTATTTTTTGTTCAATAATTCTGTAGTTTTTATATTGGATTAGAATTAAGTCAATTAGAAAAACATTTTCTAAAACGCTTTCGACTTTATATGCCATTAAAAAGTACATCAAAAGAGACAGAAAAAATATAATCTATTTTTCAAACATTAAATAATTTTTTAAAAGCTTTAAATCAAATATAAATAAAAAATTCGCTAAAACTTCAGTCGAATTAAAAGGTTTTTTTATATATATAAATAGAGAATAAATTCTGTACTTTTAATGATATTCTCAGGAATTATTGATGTGATAAACCTTAGAGAATATGCTTATACTTCAATAATATTCTGCATCGGAAAAATGATTTCAAGAGCGAGAACTTATCTGAGCATTAAAAATGATCAAGGTAAATGGTGTATATAACTGTGAGAGCATGAAAATGGATAATAACATTCCCATTCACTGCAAGCGCTTTGAAGACCCAAAAAAAGAGAGTTCACACAAAAAACGGTCTAAAAGTCTAATCAAATATACTTTTCTTTAAAGTCAATGCGTTTTCTTATGAATAGATTTAGTGTCCGAAAAAATAAGATTTATTTTCACTTGAATTGAATGTCTTATAATAATTGGTTGCCATATAATTGGCCACTCATTTGTGCGCAATGTTAAAGGCCTACAAAAATAGGCATGAATTTAAAACTCCATTTAAATCGTCGATTGAATACATGGCCAGTGGGTTGGCGTTTTCAATAGAGACCCCCATAGGAATTGACGCACACATAACTGGCCCATCGCTATCACGACTGGGCGCTACTCCTAGTGGTGCTGAGCCCCTACGCACTCAATTCAAAGTCCATTGAATGGCGAAAAGAGCTCTTAATTCATATTATAATGCATTTTACGGTTTGAATAGTTTTCAAGAGAGAGAAAAAAAAACTTTTTTTTGAGACTTTATTTCGCTTTAAAAATCAATTTAATATAATATTAGTATTGAAGCAAAAAAAATACATTTTCATTGAGTGCTTCTTTTATAATGTGCTTGGTCAGTCGAATGATACACGTTTCGATTCTTGATTATAATGGTTATCGGGAATAGAAATTCATTGGAATTTTTTTTTTCGTTTATTATATCACAAAATGATATTTTATTAATTCAAAAGACATTTCAAACACTGAGTGAATGAATTCATGAATATTTTAAGCAAATAATTTATATTAGAAAAAAGTAATGAAATATTTATAAACATTTTGAGACAATATTTTTTTGTGTTGAAATTTGAATATTTTTGTCAATCAAATAAAAATAAGTTATTTTTCTTCTGTTTAGTTATTCAAATACATAAACCATTTCTTAAACACACACAAAAAAAAACACTTTTTTCAATACCAGAAAACAAAATACATTTCACTCAAATATTTTAATATTTTTCGTTTCACTTAAACAATGTTTTGCATGAAATAATTGAATGAACGAAAAAATGAAAAATATTTCTTCTTCTGTTGAAACAAACTTTTGAGATTAAAAAAATCTGTTTCAATGGTATAGATGGGAACACACTTTCCACACGCGATCCACATATTTATGTGATTTATTTCGAGTGAAAACTAATTTAAAATAATGTTTACTTAATTTTTTTTGCGTCTCTTATATAATAAGAATAATATTTATTAGCTTTAAAAGTGAAAATCGATTACAAAAAAATAAAACTCAGGCGCCTATCACAATCAAAATGCCCCTGGCCAATCATTTTGCACCACATGAATAAGGGATTCGAAGAAAATTAATATAAATATATATTTTTAGACATCTTTTTCAATAATAAATTGATTTTCAGAAATACAAATACAATGACAAGAGATATGTATTTGTATTGAAAAACAAGCAAAACATGAATTTGAATGACAAATACATATCCCATTCCATACGAGCCTTAGAATTAAAAAATGATATTTTCTATTAATAATTGCATTAAACGCTAAATTAGATCCCATTCCACGCGAAATATATTCTGTAAATTTATTTCCCTTAAATTCTGTCTGTAATCATTAAACACAATTCACTGTAAATTATTCTTATAAAGAATTAATAAAATAATTCTTTTAAATAATTATTTAATTTTTTCGCTTAATTTAAACACAACAAAACATTACGATATTATTGTCTAATCGTATGAATTGAATGACAAGAATAAAATGACATTCACTTTATTTTTGAGCCATAACTACTGAAGAGAATTTCTAATGGAGTTCTTAACCAAATTATGAGACTGTCATTCCAATGGGTACACTGTGTGGGAGGGCCTCAAAAAATAACAGTGCAAATATAGCCTGAATTTTTTGAATGCGCTCTTTCTCTTTGAACAGTAACCCAGTATATAATGTATGTGTTTATTTGGATTGTATTACCGATTCGTACGGAATATTCTGTGCAAAACATATTCTTAATATTAGATAATAATGTCATCTCTGAAAGAAAGACACAAAAGGGCTGTAATTTGATTTAAAAGCAACGAATTGTTTCCGATTTATTCAAATATAGGATTGAATTTCTGTTTTATTTTTTGTTTTGTTTGATTTGAATACAAACGAAAAGAAAGTTTTTTTTCAATAAAAACCTTATTTAAAGTCATTTTTTATTTGAAAAAATAGTAATTAATTTTCAAAACAGTATTTGATTTTAAGTGTTTTATTGTTTAAAAAACATTTAATCTCTTTTTATGCATAAAATTGTTTATTAAAAGTGAATATAAAAACAAATGATTTCTAATTATCTCAAATAAAAGGACATTATTTTAGACACTAATCTGTGACAAAATATTCTTCATTCGTTGGAATCAATTAGTTTTTATCAAATGTTAAACCATTTAAAAAAACTTTTAAATAAACTTTTAAATTGATTTCCAGTTAATTAGTGCTATATTTTTAGGTGTTATTTATTTTTGAAAAAATTCTGTTTAAATTATATAAACTTTTCTCTAAAAGATATGAATAAATAAATGCAATAAAAATATCTAACTTTTAAATACTGACAGTTCATTCAAATCCATATTATATTCAAAATTCATGATAAGAATTGCATATAATTTCTGTCAAAAGATTTCTAAATAAAAAAGTTTTTGATAAAAGTTTATCACAAAAAAAAACTTTTTTAATATACAGTGAATTCAAAATAATTATTAATAACATCGAAAAAAGCCATTCAATTATCCCCTGTTTTTATTTGAAATACTTCTGTCTGTGTCTCTAAGGGGTTGAAAGGGAATTCATCGGAAAGACATCACTCATTGGAAATAATGTAATTTCCATTAAAAACAACTAAATTATGTAAATATTATTCTCCGATAATAACAGTCAGTCATAAAAAACGAGAACAAGTCATCAATTGATAAATTCAATGCAAAATGTAATCAATAGTAAAAAAAAAATAGTTTTTTCGACTGAAAACAGACTACAAAAAAAATTAAATCCTATTTCATATTACAATAGGATTTCTAATGCAATAAAAAATGTAATGATTTTTATATCCGTTTAGAAACAGAAAAATATTATATAAATGTTTGGCTTTTTATTCAATTAGTTATCGATTTATTTTAATTAGAATTTCATTATATATTTTTATGTTTAATTAATCTCCAAATGTATGGCCATTTGTATTAACATAACCAGTAGTGTAAGTGCTATTACACCGATGGGCTGGCGTTTTATTGCCCATCGAGTGAACGCCATACACATTGTCGAGAGTGATAGAGCACTGGGAAGTCAAGTGACCAGTATTTAGGACATCATTCTTTACGGTGTAATCACTTAAAGGTATTATACCTTTGAGTATAGAAAAATATACGCTTCTGTTTTCGACCCCCTTTTTTCACATAAAAACCCTACAAATGAATTGAATGTGAAAAACAAGGAAAATATTTTCACGTCTTGTGTTATGAAAAAAAAAGTTTTTTTTCACTTCTGTTGAGTGAAAAATGACTTTTATTTAAAGCAATTTTTACTCTCAAATGAATGAAAAGAATTTGTTTTGTTTTATGAGATTTATTAACGAAATTAATTCATTGGTATTTAAGGGGCGAAAAAATTGTGTATTGTTTAGTGATTTTTAAGAATAGAGTTTTTTTTAATATTAAATTTGATTGAAAAAAGATTTTTCATTTACTCACCGATTAGTTAACGGATTCTTTTGACGAAGTCTTCAACAAAAGGAAATAAAAGTTTGTTTTTTTATTGAGAAATGAGATCAGAATTAAGACGTTTTTTTCGTCGATATTTAAAGTATACAAAGAGTGAGAGAAAGAGAGACAAAGAGAGAGACAAAGAGAGAGAAAGAATTGGAATAAAAAACTTCTCACAGAATAGTTTATATAACACACTGTGAGCTCTGATTTAATAATAAGATTTGCTTTTATTCTTCGACACAATCGACAGCAAATGCAATCAAGTCATCGATGCAAACTGCCCGTCCACACAAAGGCCAGGCCTCAAATTGAAATACTTGTGTCGTATATATGAAGGGCTCTCCGAAGAGTGTTTGCACTCAAACACTGGTATATGGAATAATACTGTGAATATTTGTGAACCGATTTCGATACGATTCCTCAAAAACTCTTTCCTATGGAAAGGCTCAACAGTCTGTGTGTGTGTGTGTGTGTGTGTCTGTGTATAAACACACGCACACTAACCACCCGACGCCTACAGTATTGCGCCGACACAACACTACACTATCATAGCATATACACTATTGGCCGTTCAAATGCTTACGGAATATCAACAGAATATTCTTTAGTGAAAATTATATACAAAAAGAGTTTTGAAAACTTGTAGAAAAGGTGTCAAATATTCACATTAATTGAATGTTTTGTTTCGTTTTTTTTATGCAAATCTCTATCGAAACCTAAAACTAATTAATCACTACTTTATTTTGTAATCATTTGTTTCAATGGTTTCGTGAAAAGTATTTGTCATTAAATGTCAAATACTTTTCACGAAAAACTATTTAAATATATGTCTTATTTATCACGAATTTAGAAATAATATATTTTTTTTATTTACAAATTATTTTTCCCTTATTTCATGTGCGAAAAAATTAGTAATTTTTAAAAATCCATTCATTATTTTGAGAGAAAATTTGAATGAATTTTAAATTCATTTATATATCGAAAACGGTTTTAATTAATCATTGGATAGAAATCATTGAATTTTTAATAGCAATTAACACTTTATTCACATTTTTATTGACATATTATTGCCAAACAAAAATACAATGAAAGCCATAGTCTGTGCCAAAAGTCATTGTATTGTTTGTATGAAATTGTTTACTGTCAGCACATTATATGTCATACGGTTTGACACAAAAAAAAGTAATGAATCAAAAAAATAGAAAATATTAACGAATAATGAAATAAATATAATTTAATTAACTTTCATAATATAAAGCACTTATTATTCATTAATATTTTATTTTTTTGAAATACAAAAGCATTGAATAAAATTAAATGTTATAAAAATTTGTGAAAATTATTTATATTCACAAAACTATATGAAATTTAATTAAATTTATTGCAAACAAAAAAATGAATTCAATGTTATGAACAAAATGTTTGCTAAAAATAAATTTATAAATACTTTTCAATCAAAAGTTTATTACATTTTTATGAAAATTTTTAATTAAAAATTTGTTTGAATTTTTCAAATCTATAACTAATTTCGTGAAAGAACTTTTGGTCTTTAATTAGACCTTTGTTTCGAGTTTTCAAACATTTCTGTTCAAAGCAAATGAATTATAAATGAATTTTTGTATTAAAATAAAACAACAAAAATGGATACAAATTAATGATTGCAATAATTGGATGAAAACTCTTTGTAATGAATGCACTCATACATGACATGAGCGATGGACAGCACCGACACTAAATGTATTTATATGTAAAGAATTGTATGTTATTCTCAATAGCATTGACATTATATGAGAGCGAGAGAGAGAGAGAGCGAGAGAGAGCGAGAGAGAGAGCGAGAGAGAGCGAGAGAGAGCGAGCGAGAGAGAGCGAGAGAGAGAGAGAGAGAGAGAGAGAGAGAGAGAGAGATGACGTCTTCTTAGAAAAACCCACGAAATTTGGTGAAGAGAGTGAAGAGAGTGAAAAAGTTGTTCTCAAAACTTGATTGTATTGAAGGATGAATTTATATATTAGTTGTGTGTGTATTGTATTTGAAATGCCATTCATTTTATAATATCTTCGCATTCACTGTATTCTTGTGGCCATATTTGTGCTCATTTTTACGTTTAAAACATATTACGAATTAATAATCCTTTCGTTGATTGCAATCAACAAAATCATAATTAATTTCATTCATTTTATCGAATATTTTGTACAAAAAATCATTTTTTCTTCACATTAATTATGAATTATTTATTGTTAGCCTTATTTGCAATCATTATTTGTCACACATTTGGCCCAACTTATGGAGAGTTGGCTTCAGAAAGTGTACGAAAATCAGTGAATAAAAAAGATTATAAATTCAAGGATAAGGACCTAAAGATGGCCAAGGCTAGATGGATCAGCTTGGAAGAAGAGGACTGGGGTGACGACATGATGCAGAAGCCCATCGATGAGCCGCCCCGAAGAGTAAGTGCCATATCATAAAAATGTATTGATTTTCAAATAATTGTCGCATTCATTGACAGACGGACAGAGAGTTGGGCGAAATGTGCACCTATTCGAGGGACTGTCATTCGGGCTGTTGTCTATTGGACAGGTCAACTAAAGTGAGGTCATGTCAACCCCGGTCAGTGAAGGGCGAAAAGTGCTCCAATGCACAGGTGAAGGCAGACATATATGTGGACGCCTGTCCCTGTGAGGCCGGTTATAGTAAGTCATAATTTTTAGATAATTAAATAATTCTAAATAAAAACGCTTTTTAGTTATAAATGAATAATATTTATATCATTTTCCCATTCTCTTAGACTTTTGTGCCTTTCCATCGGAAATATGCACAAAATGAGTGATAATACTGCCATCGATGAAGACATTGTCGAAGAGATGACACAAAACAACAACAAATGCCATGAAATGAAAAAATATTTTTTTTGTAAAATTTTTAAAATTAAATTTTCGAATAAATATTTTATTTAACACAACATAACAGGCCATACAAACCTTTCCAAACCCCCTTTCCCTTCACACTACAGACAATCAATTGGCTTATTCATTTTACGTCCAACCCCTGACCCCTTATTCATAATAAGCCGTTCAATGTATCACTAATTAAGACATTCCTAATGTGTTTGAGTAGGGAATGGATTGAGAACTCAATGAAATTCCATACAATAGTCAATAGGAAACCGGACTTATCCCTGAGTGAAAAAATATCGACTACTCTTGTGTTGAAAGACCTGCATCAAAGTATACCTGTGCAAAGCCGAGGGCAGTGGTTCATTCAAATATAACATAATGACATTGGTCATTTTGATTACTTATATACACATACTTTCGCAACAAAATACATTCAATTCTGTATACAATTTATACAAACTATTCATAAATTAAATAAATTTTGTAAATAATAAATAATTTCAATTTTTTATGCATTTCTTCATTGAATGAAAAAATTAATCAATTCATAGAAAATAATTTCATTGAAAGTTTTGATCGAAAGAGCATTTAGTGACAAAATGTGTGAAACATTTGTTTCGTGAACAATAGGTTTGACTTGAAGTGAAGAAGGGATGAAAGGATGACCTCAATAGAGCAAACAGTTTTGAGTCAACAAAATCTTTGACCTCTCATATGATAGGAACACTTATCCATAACCTCGAGATATGACTACGAGTCCAAATAACCTGATTTTCAATCGCAAATAAAACCAAAATTTTAATACCTGTGTCCGTAAGTCGTCATCACTTTCGTCATCGTAGGCACAGCACAGCCACAGCACAGCCACAGCACAGGCAGCACATATACATACATACATACAGTCCCCCCTTGTGTGCTCTAAACGATATGTGCAACCTTAAGAGTAAGTGCAACTATAAAATTTGGTCACATTCACAGCACAGGTACATATGTATGGTATGGGCCACAACATACCTGTGCTAGTGTGTATTGGGTCGAAATGGGCGCTCAAACACATATATAAAAATGCTTTCTCTGTATTAATAATAATAATAATCAATTAATTATAAATAATAAGAAAAAAGTTTTTT
Source organism: Quadroppia sp. Gr-Ori-00064 (assembly GCA_034700825.1). Lineage (NCBI taxonomy): Eukaryota > Metazoa > Arthropoda > Arachnida > Sarcoptiformes > Quadroppiidae > Quadroppia > Quadroppia sp. Gr-Ori-00064. The sequence goes on along the minus strand of JAQIXR010000188.1, from coordinate 21,053 downwards.
TTTCTTCGACTAACGAAAAAGAGATAAAAATTTTTTAATTTACAATTTTTTTATATTTTCTCTCAAAAGACAATGAATTTATAGTTTCATTTCAATAATGTCTGTTGTGATGAGTGATTGCAATATGTTTTTTATAAGTTTTTATCAACTATTTGCTCAAAAGCTGACACAATATTCATATACGAACGACTCATTGTTGTTAAATAGTTTAACTAATAAGCTATCAGTAAATGATTCTGATGTTTGGCATCAATATCCAGGTCTTCCGTTTGCGCTCAATATCGAAGCCAATGCTAATGGAGAGACAAATGTAATTAAAAATTAAACTTATTATACATTTCTGTGAAAAATTTCTTTTGAAAATTACTTTCATTTTAAATGATTTTTATCACAAAAAATCACTTTATATTTGTTTATAAAATGCTTTCAATTTTCAAAACGAAATATTTTTACTAAAGATATATAAAAATATTAAATAAATATTTATTTAGTTTAACAAAACCTTTTCATTCGCTTTTACTCTATATTTAAAGTTATATTTATTTTATAAAATATTCTTATATTTGCATATATTTCAAAACACTTATCACTTTTGTTTAACCCCCTGTGAATTCATTATAACTTATAGCGGATATGGATAGAGAGGTACTGGCATTTCACCATATATTTGTCAATTGTCTATATGGTGGGCATATTCTTGGGGGCACAGTATATGAAGACGAGGCCGGCATTCAACTTACGCCGGCAGTTGGCCCTATGGAGTGCCTCCCTGGCCATATTCAGCATTGTAGGCACTGTGCGCTGTCTGCCAGAGTTCGTGCACATTCTGTACCACAAGGGGTTTATTGAGTCGTTTTGCAATAATTCCTACAAAGATGACAATCGACTGGTGTTCTGGTATTTAATGTTCATTTGGTCAAAAGTGGCCGAATTGGGGGACACGGCGTTCATTGTGCTTAGGAAACAGAAGTTAATAAACTTGCATTGGATACACCATGTGCTCACACTGTGCTACTGCTTCTTTGTATTCCCCGATGAGCCGGGCACTGCCAGATGGATGGTATGTACTGCTATTTTTACTCATACATACATTAGTTAACAAATGAGTCGCTCATTCACAACAAACAGTACACATTTGAAAGCGAGTGTCGAAGTCATAGCCATAAGAGAGTGTTATATATAATGTACAGACGTTTGGTTTAAAGGCTTTTCAATACTTCTAAAAAAGATTACTAAAATTAAATATCATTTTTTGAATGTCATTCTCAACGGTATCTATATATGAATGTTTTACCCCTTTCACAGGTGGGAATGAACTACGCCATACACTCGCTTATGTACACATACTATGCGTTTCGTGCCCTAAGAATACGAATTCCGCGCTTCATATCAATGACAATAACTATGGGCCAAATCGTGCAAATGATTTTCGGCCTAATTATCAATTATATGTCATTCAAGTATATGACTACTACTGGCCATACCAGTCACTCGGGCGGTGGTGTCCATACATGCGATATGACACTGGCATCGGCCACCACAGGGCTGGCACTGTATTCACTATTTTTCATACTATTCATTAACTTTTTTATATGCAGTTATTTATTGAGGGCTAAGGCTATGAGACGTACAAAATATGCTAACGATTAATAGCCCCTATTTTACAGCATATTTATTATATTTTATTGAACTCCAGGCGCTATTACAACAGTATATACAGAGAAAGAGAGAGTTTGTGTGAAATATATTTTATATTTTCATTACATACAGAATATATATATTTATTGTGAGGACCTGTTTATCCCAATGGTTATGAACCCTTTTTTCTTCAATTAATATCAAGGGGCAGATATTTTCATATAAATATTTATAAAAATAGGTAATATTTCATGTGTGTGAGTGACCCTGATATTCAATTTTGTAATCAATAACTCTTTTATATGACATTTGAATAAAATAAAATACTTTTACTTTCACTTTGAATATCAAATGAGTTTTCATTTATTTATTTATTTTTTATGAAATTCTTAAAAACAAGGAAAGAAAGTCTTAATTAAAATCGCATCTAATGTTTAACCAACCCCCTGGCATCCAGGTCACTCAACGTATAATAAATATTCAAAGGCATTAACTCAACAAAGATCATAGTCTTGTAATAAAAGAAATACTTTCTCTAGATTTAAGTGTCGTTCAAAATGACTACTTTTAAAATATAAGACAAGAATTTCAAGGAATGAAATTCAATATAAATATTTCAACATTTAATTAATTTTAATATTCATTTGCTTTCAACAAATATTTTCAATGCTATCTAAAGAAAATTACTTATCGATAATTGAATAAAAAATTCTTTTATATCTTATATGATATAAAACAATAATTTTTATCAAAAAATCTTTCAAAAATCATTTTATTTGATATACCGATCGACTCGAAAGTATGCTATTAATGGAAAGGGAGTCATTGAAGGTCTCGGAGCTGTCCTTTTTAGCATTTAAAAAGATACCGAACAATGAGAGTCAAAGTGAAGGCCTGTCCTTCCAATACACCAAAGAAGGACATCTAATGGCAACTAATTATCTACAAATCTTATCTATAATCGCAATAATCAATAAAATCTATGAATATATAAATGCTTTTTGTGAACAACTCTTGAGATTGGGTTTATTTTAAGGATTATTATTGTTTTCCAATTAGACCTTGCTCAATGACCTCACTTTTCTTCATGTAAGGCATATTCACTTAAATTTTTTTATATAAATATTTGAAACTCAACAAAAAATCATCAAATAATGAATTTATTAATTCATTAAAAAAACATATGTTTTATTATATTTGATTTCAATCACTTCAAAAGAGCCCACGTTTTTGCATATGAATAGTAGGGTTGGCGTAAAAAAGGGGTTTAAAACAACATTATTATAAGCAATACAATGACTATTGAACTCATTATTACGAATCCAAATGTACTGTCGTTTCGCTCAAACAAAGTGGTCATACATTCGGCATTAGATGTCGTTCCCGACAATTCTGAGCCCGCAGTCACTGAATGCGAAAAATTATCGAATAAAACAGTCGTTCCTAATGTTGAATACAGGGTAAGTAATATTCACACTATGCATAAAATATGATCAAGGTTAGGTCACTAATTACCCCTTACCTATTGATGCTCATACCCCTGAAAAATCAAAATAAAATCAACTTCAACATACCCCTTCTTCTAGTCAGCTTGGTCAGTATTAATTAATTATATTCCGGGTCATACTATTCGATATACAATCCGAAAATACAATTAATTATAATAACTCTTAACACTGACAGCTCCTACACATCAAAACACTCCCGCATTGGCTTCAGGAAAATTTCTACATTTTGAACAGCCATAGACCACCCGTTCCATCAGTGAAGGCTTGTCTGTCGTCCATATTTCAATTACATACCGAAACGGGTAATATATGGACACACATTATTGGTTCACTACTGGTGCTATCGTTGGCCATATATGTCATGATATTTTCAAAATATTCTTCGCTTGAGTTCAACGAAAAGTTAGTTTTTGGTACATTTTTTGCCTCTTCAGTCACTGGTCTCACATTCTCGGCCTGTTATCATACAATGCTTTGCCATTCACGAGATATTTGCCTATTATTTCTAAGGTATAAAATATTATTATAATTACACATTGATCTCAAACCCCCTTATAATTGAAAACACATTTTTTGTTAATTTGTAAAAATATTTAAAAGTTTTAATTATAAATGATATTAAGGGGTATTTGTGATCTTTGTTTCGAACTTCAATTTGCCTTATTTTCCATTAAATATTGACATAATTTTTTAAGATTTAATTCATTGATATTATATATTGAACTCTAATCCAGGTTAGACTTCACGGGAATAACGTTAATAATTATTGGACATTACATTCCATACATTTATTATGGATTTCACTGTTGGCCACAAATTCGTATCATTTACATCGTTTTGACACTAATTTTGGGCATTTCTGCCATAACTGTCCTATTGATGGAAATGTTTGCCGAACCCAAATATCGTATGCTTAGGGCATCCGTTTTCATTGGCTTCGCGGTGTTCGGTCTGCTGCCAGTCCTACACATACTGGCCATTAATGAACAGCTAATGATCGGCAACAAAGGGTCGACACTATGTTTCCTATCAATGGGTTGTTTGCATACAATGGGAGTGTTCTTCTATTGCACACAAATACCTGAAAAGTATTTTCCCGGAAAGTGTGATATTTGGGTAAGAGATTCAGATGTGAAGCACTGGTAGTTGATTCAGACCTTTCCATTGAGTTGTAATAAATGGACAAAATCTGTTATTCGTTGAAATTCTTTAAAAATTACGAGAATATTCTTACAGTTTATCTAAACATTAATGTTTGTAATCAACTTCATAGATGGTGTTGTCATTTGACTACCTGTGCTTTTCAGTAGAATATTAAAACCTTGTTAACATTAGAATATAAAACAATCTTGGTCTATTGATTAATTTATAGAACAAACTAATGTTCCCTATATTTCACACACAGTTTCATTCGCATCAATTGTTCCACATTTTGGTTATGATTGCAGTCATTGTCCACTACATCGGTATTACATATTTAGCTGATTATGTCATGTCTTTACCATTGAATGCTTGCCATCGAATGTGACGTTAAGAAGACGTTTATTTTTCAAGATATAAAATACAATAATTTATAGCAAATATAAAATCAATTAAAATTGTTTCATTTGTTTGGTTTACAATTAAATAACAATTTTTTGTTTTATACTATATTTGAAAATATATTTAAAATTCAAAAATCAATTAAATTATAAAATAATTGGATTTAAAAATTGTTATTAATTTTTGTAATGCATTCTTAAGACTTGGCTCCAGAGCTGGAGGCGGCTCCGGCTGCTGAACTGGCTGCTGAGGCTGCACTACTGGCCGCTCCACTGGCAGCACCTGCTGCTCCTGAACTGGCATACGATTTACCACCTGAACTCCGACCCCCGTGACCCCCTGACGACCCACCATATCCGCCACTTCTCCCGCCAATGCTGACTCCTGAGCCCCCACTGCTCCCGTAGCCACCACTCCCATATCCACCTGTGCTGCCGCCAAAACTCCCAATCCCTGCGCCACCATATCCACCACCTCCGACTCCAAACCCACCTCCGTTAACAGCCCCAAACCCATTAACGGCACCTCCAAAACCCGCTGCACCGAACCCGGCGCCCCTGCCATCACCCCTGGCCACTATTGTCTGTATATCTTCAATGACTGGCTGTATCTCTTGTGTCACTCGACGGAAAGGTGTGATCACTTCTCGCACCTCTTGTATGATAGGTTTCGTCACTTCGTGGATCAGACGGTGCGGTTCGTCTTCAGATGAGGTCTGTTGTGTGTCGCCAACCCCTCCCTGATGTTGTTGGAGTACATTCAAAGAACTGGACGCCGAGCGGAACAGTATTGTTAGTGGGAGTACACCTGCGTCTACCAACACCGTCTGAGGCTGTATGGGCTCCGATGGAAGAGATACCTGTCGGAGCTCTACTGAGTGACGTGTCTGAACAGCGGCCGGGATGATGCCGGGGCCACCGAAACCTCCTCCACCACCACCGATGAAACCGCCGCCGCCGCCGCCGCCATAACCTCCACCACCACCGCCTCCATAGCCTCCACCACCACCTGAAACAGATCCTCCACCTCCTGACCCACCATACCCGCCGCCTCCGCCATAACCCCCGCCACCGGCGGCTTTGCAATAGGCAATCAGAGCTGAGAATATGATTACCTAATAATTGAAATATAAAATCAATTCGTGTTTTATAGCAAAAAATCATTACTTTTGACAACATTTTTGTTAACGAAAATACAAAACAATTATTGATATACAAAACAAAAGACTTTTTCGAAACACAATTGAATGAAAGTTTTATGAGACAAACAAACGAAGAGAGAATGAAATGAAATGGATTTAAATGAATGAAAATGTTTATTGATTTTGAAGTTCTTTGAAAACACTTTCTTTATATATGCGAAAACTTTTGTTTGTTTTGTTTGATATCATTATTTAAAACTTATAATTATATATAGAATTACAAGAAAAATAACAACAAAACAAAAGTCTTAATAATTATATAAAGAAATATATATTAAACACGAATTAAATATTAAATAATAACAAAAATAAGTTATTCAGATGAGACGGGTATGCATTTGGAGCGAACTTTTACTTTCATTGCATTCAATATAACTTATAATTTCTCTCTCCCTTCCTATAACATACCCTTCCTTTTGTGTAATAACATATCTTTAATTATAATCTCATTTATTAAAAATAATAATCAAATATAATGTTTAAATATATTTCTTTTCATAGTTTGCATTAAAAACATTTATATTTTCTTTGCATAAAAAATAATTTTTATTTTTATTATTCTTAAAACAAAACCAAAAAATTATATTATTTATCGGAAGTAATATCTTATTGTGTTATATCAACCCTTTTTATGGTACCTTTCCTTCTAACAAATCATATAATTTAAACAAAATTCTAATTTTAATTTAAATAAAAATTAAAATAAAATATTATAAATAATTATAACATTTTGACTCTTTTTTTATGAAAATATTTTATAACATTTCATATAATAATAATTAATTTAATAATTAATTTTTGTTTTTATTTAACAAACATTTAACTAAAAACTAATGAAATATTTTGTTATATATTTTTAGTAAATCTTTGATATACTGTATATAAAAATATTTTTTGTGTTCATTACTTTTAATTTATATTTTGAAAATTTAATTAAATTAAAAATTTTTAATTTGTTATTAATTTTCATTAATTAATTGCCTTTAACTTTCGACAACATTTTTAACACTTTTCGACTAATTATTATTGTTTTCATTTAATAAATTAACAATTTTTGAACAAAATAACAATAAAAGAGAAATTAAAAAATATTTTTATTTAAATATGAATTCCTGTTCTCAAAGAGAGCTATAATTTTGGTGTGAATTATGATTTTTTGGCGAATATATCATTATTATTATATCCGGTCTTTAAAAAATTTGTTTATTTTTTGGCAAAACTATTATTTATTTTTTGGTTCTTTTATTCAATGAATTCTTAAAAATATAATATTAAAAATGAAAATATAATTTCTATTTGAATACAACAAATACAAACAATTCTGTATTGAAATCAAGATTTGATATAAAAGTTTGAATCAAAAATTAATTTTAAAAATATATTTATCTTTTGGTTTAAAAAAAACAAATTTCACGACAAAACGTGTAAAACGTGTTCACAACAGAACTCAATAGTAATTCTTAACGGAAGAGATGAATGACTATGTGTTGATGACAGGGGTATTGTAAACACTTTCAATTATCTATATTAACATATATTCTAATTATTTTTTGATTTAAATCCACAAAAAATACTAATCATAAAATTTAAACATAGATTTCATTGCAATGTTAATAATGTGTAACAAAAGTTATAATTAAATTAAACATCAAATGTTTCACACAATAAACACTTCCCTATAATTCATGTTTTCAGATATATTACAATTATTTTGTTAATTTTATTCATATTTTTGATTCATTTAATATAAATCTAAGAAAAGTAAAAATGAACAGAGATTTAGAAACAAGGTATTATTTATTGATATACCTCAGGGGCTGTTTTCACAAAATCCATTACTCCTTTTTACCTCTTTTTTCATTATTTTTATATTTATGTTGAAATTCTTTCTTTAATTATATGTTATGTTTGTTGTGAATGTTTCTAAATATTACTCAAATGTTAAAAAAGGTTTAAATATTCTGTCCCTATAATAGACTTCTATATTTATGCCTATTTTTGCTCTTCTTTGATATAAATATTTATTTCAAAATCAATTCGTAATGAATGTATGAATCAATTAATATTCAATTTTTAAATATATTTTCCATAAAAATCAAATTAAATATTTTTATAAAATTATTTATTATTCACTAAATTCTTGAACTCGTTATTCATTGAAATCCCATTTTGGATCCATTTCCAACTCATACCCAAACGAAATATTCCACTTGAATTGCATCACATGATGTGATTCACACATAACTCATGAAAACCTTAAAACTCACCCTTTGAAGGGTATAACATATCATACGTGAAATTCTTAATTGTCTAAAATTATTTTTAATAAAAGTTTTAATTAATTAAAAGTTTTATTTCATTTAATAAAATCATTGCAAAGCAAACAATTTAAATATATTTGTCAAACAAACAAAATACCCCTTAAAGTTACTCCTTTAACTTATATTTCATATACATGTATAATATCAATTTTCGACAATATTTATGCCCCTGAATAATCGACATAGTTTATACCCCTTAAAACGCTGACTTTCAGACGAGTCATTATTTCAAATATAAAATCAGTTTTAATTTGAAAATACATTTCATTAAATCATTTGATTTGTATTAAAAATGAAAAATCTATTCATTTTGTTTGTTATCTTCTTTTCATTCAATCCGTATCTCATTTGTGCAGAAGATGGTAAAGCAAGTGGCACTGGCACTGACAATGGCACTACCACTTCAGCAAACCTTCCCAACATTCCCACCCCAACCCCTGCACCAGCTTCAACCCCAGCCCCAACCACTTCCACTCTTATGTCGAAATGTAAGAATATGTCAGAATTGGTGGAAAAGTGCATCAATGAGTTGGAGTTCGATAGACGGGCGCAAATGACAGAGGTATGGCTTGTGTCAAGTATTTGAACAGTTTCTGAAACCCCGACACAACTGACAACTTCTAATTATTGTCTTCCCTTTTCAGACCAAATGCTGTGAACTACGGAATGTCTATTCATGTGTAATGATAGACATCGGACGGAACTGTAGGGTCAGTGAAAAAGAGATCACAGAATATATTTCAGCAGTCAATTGCAACAGCAATATATGCCAGACCTTCAGTGCCAGAGATTGCTTGCACCGAATGATCAATTGGACGTCAGCCCTATGGACAGTATTTATGATAGCACTGGGTGTTTGCGCGACCATAGCCTTCATACGGGTGCGAACCATCGTATTTGAGCTCCCGCGAGCCAATGTTTAAGGGGGTGTTTGATTGGCTTCACATAATTCACAGATGACTTGAATTAATTAAATTCATAAAAATTGTAATAATTTTCAATTGAATAAAACATATTTGTTTTCATGAATTCAAAACACATTTAAAATGAGTTTTCAATTATTTAATCCAAAATCAATTGCTTTTATTTCGGGATTACTTTTGACATCATTTGTATTAATCGCATCGACGGCCCAATCGCTGCCAAATAGCACAGCACATAATGATGTAGTAAAGCCCTGGCCAGTGGCCACACATCCCGATTGCCATCAAAGGGGTAATGTATGTGAAGAATGCATTGCAAACCCAAACTGTTTCTACTGTTCGTCAAACAAGTCGTGCAATAATTGGTTTGAGAGTTGTTCTCATGTGTCCAATATATACTGGCATACCTGTGCTCTGGACTTGAGAACGTTGGCCATCTTCTCAGCTGTGATGATGGCTATCATACTAACCATATCTCTGACCATATGTTATGTCCTCTGCGTTCAAGTGCATAGAGTCAGACAAAGGCATCTTCGATGGCAATGCAGACTCGATGGCCAGTTGGTTGTAGCTGAGCTCAGACGAGCGAACAGGTTGAAAATCAAACACCAGTACATCGATAAATATAATGTTAATGATAATAACCCTTATGTAAGATTCACATGAAAAACACCCCCTTAAAAGTGAAAAATTATTACAACAAATAATAGATTAAAATAGAATTAAAAAATAATTTTAAAATAAGATTTCAATTGAATGTCAAATAATTGTGAAAAATAATTATATTTTAAAACAAATATTTTATTTTAAAACTTATTTTCATTATTAAAAATCAAATAAATTTGGATTAAATTTAATTTAATGATAAAATGTTAAATTATTTTTCAAATTCACACAAAAAACTTGTTTTCAAAGTTAAGAAAAAAGGGGACAAAAATGGTATTACATTAGTGTATACATTAAGTCACGCAAGCATTCAATAATTAGTCTTTAAATACAATTATATATAATATTAATAAATAAATTAAATATTTTTTTGAGTCAAACACAAAATGATATTTAGTTTTGATTAAATTTCTATAAAAATTGTTCAATTAATTCAAAAATATTTTTAGATCTAATATCAAACAAGACTTGAATGACTGCTTATAAGAAAGTTTTTTGATATTTATTTTTCACTTTAAAAGTTGTGTTTCATTTTACACAGTATTGAATGAGAAGAGAAAATAAGGAAATGAATAGTTGTTTGCGTTCCACAACCTATGAGTCTGTGCCTCAAAAATATAGTTCAATACATTTGTTGAAAAACAAATAAAATACTATTAATTCAATATTAAAACATTTTATATAATATTTGTAAACATAAAAGTGTTTTTAAAGTCATAAAGAATTTTGATTTTCTTTACGAAAAACAAAACCAAAAATGATTTTATACTCAAAACAATCACTTTGTCTAACATTCGTATCGTTTTCTGTTGTTATAAATAATATTTTCTGCCAAAACTCATCCGGCAATCAATGGAGTGGTAATCCGTTTAACGAAAGATCGTTTATTGTGTACCGGCCACAGACACAGGTGCTCGAGAATAAGGGTCAGGAGAAGCCTGGCCTGTGCCCCATAACACGTTCAGCTCCTGGTTTCAAATCATTCAAACAGGTATTTGTAACGAAAAAAGGGGACAAAACACTAATAAATCCTAACACAGAATTTTAATCTTCATTTGCTATCACATCCTATAGTACGAGGGATTATGGTTTAAGAGGTGGCGCAGTCGTGTCCGAGTGGACGAACCATTTTTCCAGTGCTCATACATTCACTACATGTTTGACGGGACGCAAAATGTGTTTATTTTGGATAATCTTCAGAATAATGTGTAAGAATTGAACCACTTTTCTGATACAAAAAGTATATGTGCTTAGGTTTACGGTCATTACATACATACCATTCCCTTTAATATCTCAAACTTCTTAATATTTATAGACATTTCATTTCAATTAAGTTTTTCTGAAAAACTTTTTCAAAACAATTCTATTCTCGTTCACACATATAGTTACGTACTTTTTGTATAAATCAATTCTTGTGAATTAATTGCAAAAATCAATTATTTTCTTGCATTTCATGATTAGTACACTTGAATGGAAGCGACAAAACGCCACTTCCATACTGTTTCCTAATAGCCCGTCTTCGTGGACAAGCACTTTGCAGAGTAAGTGACAAAAGAACCTGGCTTATCACACTTTCCTCATTTCAATTGACCGCTCCATACGTACAAAACAGGCGGTGCGACCTTTGACACACACCTCCTATACTTTGATGGAGATCTGGGCATATCTTTGCTGTATAGCTGTGCCAACACCAGATCTGGACATTCGGGTCAGTTGTCTATTATTACACAAACCCATTCACTCGTCCCATTCACACCCTTTCCTCTTAAGGCATCGGCAATATCTACACCCGAGCGCCGGACACGCCGTTGACGCACACAATGCTCAGTCATTTATATGACATCTTCTTTCAAAACGGTATATACGATGTCTTGCCCTTACATGAAGTGAAACACGACAAGTGTGTGACCCAACGGCCGGGAGGGGCAACGGCTTCGGGCGCCGACAACATCTTCACGCGTGGGTCAAATAATCACTTGAAAAGACTCAATGATTTGGGAAATAAAAACATTTATAACGATTAATATGACATGAATTCATCAAATGATAACCAATTCAGACATTGAATAAAATTATGTCTATTTTTATACTAAAACAAAACTCATATTTCATTACAAAAAAGTTATCTTTTGTACAAATATTGTATTAAAAGCTGCTTTCTTATCATAATGACCAAGATCACTTTTTTCAAATTTTTATTTTATTCTTCAGATAATAGGTGTCACCGGTGTTAACAACTTTCCATTGACTCATATTCTGTTGAGGACTGGTTTAGGATTATTAATAATACCACCTTGATCATATATACACCTTGTATGTCTTGGTCATGTATACCCCTTTTATTACTATTAAATGATCAAGGGATCACCATGGTCACTATAGGCGCCTTCACACACGCATTGCTGGTTACGACATACACCCTCTTCATAACGCTGTCAGAAAGTGTGGGAATAGAAGAAAGTGTTGGTTCAGGTAAAGGGTATCAATTGATCGAGTGATCAAGTGATCAAGGACATACTTTACGGTAAATACAGTAATTATGGCACATATAGTGTACGCTTCCATCCAATAATCCGCGACAAACGTTATCTTGCAATGAGTTCGAGACCAAAGCCAACACTATTATCATCAATATGATCATGGTGATTCAGGTGATTCAGGTGACACGTCCACACAGGGGTAAGTTTTCATTAGTCAATGACGAATCACTATTAAATATACTCATTATTATTAGAATATTTTGTCTAACGAGGGGTAAACAACAATATAAGACAGGGGTATAACAAATAAATATGTATTTGTTTTCGTAACGAAAAGTTATTTTTAACAAATTATAACAAAGTCTTCAATAAATGATTTAATATTCAATATTTTTATATAAATTTTCTGGTGCTTATCAGTCATATCATGTAGAACGTGAATTCACATCCCGGCCCCCTTATACCCCTTTTCCATTGGGTGACCCCCTCTTATGATCCAAACATAATGTTTGTCATTTGTTTTCCATAAACAATATTCATATATCAAATAACAAGTGTTTTGTTTAGATCTGTGTTTTCATTGAGTTTTTAATAGCAAATAATGTATTGTGTATTGAAAACCATAGACTTCTCAAACGATAGAGTTTTGTATGAATTGATTGTCAAACTATACATCATTTCATAGTATATTCATTAACAATTAACATATGCCATAAGGGGGCTATTCTTTGCAAAATACAATACATGTATTCAAAAACATTATTGTATTTTCGTTTAATCATTGAATTCAATACAATTCAATTCAATGCTATTATTTGTTTATTTGTATTACAGAAAAAGATATAAAATTTATATAAATTAGAATAACAAAAATATAGCTATAATTCCGATGGAATGAAATGAAGAGAAATACCCGGGAGATTTCCAAGCAAAGCCATCCTTTCATCACATGTGAAAACAATATAAAAACACCCTGATATTTTTATATAGATAATATTGATAATAATAGACTATTTTTTATTAATTTCCACCTGTACCAAACAGTCCACTCTTAAATATGTTTTCCCCTTTTTAAGAAACCCCTGATTATAAATAAATTCATATTCAGTATAATTGTGCGTCAAAAAGTGAGACCTTGAACACAATCATCTCCTCCAGCAATCAATTCAAGGGTCATAAATGACAATAATTATAATTCGTGTATATATTATGCCTATAATTCAACAACAATAAAGAGAGAAAATGTTTATTATAAGTTATAACCCTTGTTATGCTGTAATCCCCCTGTTATTTGTAAGTAGTGTATTATGCGATATATATAATACTAAAATTATATACCGTGTAATATAATACCAGTGCTCCAGCACATAGATGTTTATGTGAAAGAGATGGCACACAAAAAAAACAAAGAATAATTTGTAATTAAAATCTCATTTGTTTTACACATATATTAATATGAATTGAATTCACTGTGCATTCAGACAATCATTTTTTATAAACACTTTTGGATTTGCTTTTTATGTATTTCCTGTCAAAATGTGTTTTCATTTTTATATTTTGATTTCAAATATAAATATGTATTTTATATACCATTTGGTGTTTCCAAGGATTTCATCAAATATTTCATAATTTTTTTGACGCAAACATTTGTCTAAAAACTACTTCAAAAACAATTGACCAAAGTTTTGAAAAAATATGAATTGCAAATCAATATAATTAACCTTGTTAATTATTGACACATATTTTATACGTTAAAAGTGTTTCGATTTTTAATTATTTTGTTGAAAATCTAATAAATATCTCAACGAAAATCAGTGATAATATAAAGAATATTTTATGATTTAATGAACATAGATGTGAACACCCCCTGAAATTCATATTAGCTTGGTCACTCATTGCTGCAAAAACTTTTGTCACAAAGCGTTGGATGTTTTTTGTTGTAATTTTATATTTATATATAAATTATTTGTCATTCGTATTCACAAAACAAATTTTCCATACATTTCTATGTATACAAAACAGGTATTTAATGCGAAAATAATAGCAAAATAATCGCAAATCGTATTATAATTGTTGTGATATTTGTCGAGAAATTTGTTTTATTTTTTACTTTTTATTTATATATCATTTCAACAGAAAATGTCTTATATTTTACAATTCCACACAATTAACGACAACTCTATGTAAATAACAATAATTATATTCAAATTATATACAATTCTTTCAACTTTTTTTTAAATATCATGAGAGAGAGAGAGAGAGAGAGAGAGAGAGAGAGAGAGAGAGAGAGAGAAGTATGTCTTACCTTATAATACAATATTCATTGATATTAAATAACTTTAAAATAATAATTATTTTAATAAATAAAATACTTCACAAATTGTCTCAAAATCTATACATCAAACAAATGTTGAAATAATTTCAATGTATTAATTGTTCATAAAATCGATGAAAAATAGAAATCTATATTAAAATTAAACAAAAATTGTTTGAATAATTGTTAGGGACTTTATATTAACAATAGAACTAAAGGAAGAAAATATGACTCAAATAATATCGTTCTCAACATCTCATCTATTGAAGACATAACGAAAACCTACTTTCCTTTGAAAATAACATAAAAAATGACAGCACAACTGATTTCATGTTTAACAACACTATTATTATATTATTATTAGATAACAAATAAATAAAAAACTTTTGATATTTTCTAACTTTGCATTCGATCCAGGTGCTTCAAAGGGGCTTATCAATCATTATACTCCCTTATAAATAGCACCTGAAATATCTAACCCTTTTAACACAATTAAAAACATTATAAAAATCAAAGCAAAAGCTGACAAATAATACCAATTATAACCCTCTTAACTACAGTGATGAATAGAGTGCTTGAATACCCCTTAAACTCATATACATATATACACTCAGTCTCAGAACTATGTTTAAAAAAATGAATTTTGAGCTCGCATTTGTGTATTTCTCAACCGATTCTGAAATTTTCTTCGATATAATACCAAGGACATATTCTAGTTTCTTAGTCTGAAAGGAAATAAAAATATTGAGAAAGGTAAAAAAAGTGGTAAACGTTTGAATAAAGAATTTTTCTATGAATTTCAATATGTTTTTAATGTATTAAAACATACGAAAATTATCGCAATTATTTCATTAATTTATGGGAATCGATGCCTAAAAGACTAAGGGCTGTCCGGGAAGCACAGGGCGGTCATTCAAAATACTAAAGAATTCAATATTTTATTAATTCAGACATAAATACAATTTTCGTATTTTATAATACATTAAAAACATATTGAAATTCATTGAAAAATTCTTTATTCAAACGTTTACCACTTTTTTACCTTTCTCAATATTTTTATTTCCTTTCAGACTAAGAAACTAGAATATGTCCTTGGTATTATATCGAAGAAAATTTCAGAATCGGTTGAGAAATACACAAATGCGAGCTCAAAATTCATTTTTTTAAACATAGTTCTGAGACTGAGTGTATATTCTACATCAAAATGTCATTGTTATTCACTTCTCCATTCAATCACTTTTACTCATTTTCACTAATTTTTATTGTCGTTGTTTATACAGCAGATGCAATGTGTGTCTTATCTAACATACCTGTGCTGGCAATGAAACAAATATTTTATATATAGAGTATATATATTGCACTTTTTAAGCTCAGAGTCGTTTTGTTTATTACATTTTTCAAAGCAATTATTTCTTCTTAAATTCGATAGGGAAATGGAGGGCAAAGTAGAGGTACCTGTGCTAAAGGTGACCGAAGAATAGTTTGGATGAAAATAAATCTATGAAACAATTGACTATAAGTTATATAAATTTAATACATATTATGTTGAAATGCATTCATAGAAACAATAAATAGAAAACATTTAATGAAAGCAAATATTCTCCTATAAATGAAACCCTTTTTTGAGTTTGATTTCATTTCTCACTTTTCTTTCAATGTCAACAAAATGTTACCGAACATCAAATCTCATAATTTTTTTATATTATAAATTGTATATAAAAATTAGATATCAATTATTTTGATAAATAAGTAGAGAAAAGTTATCTAGAATAAATAATAAACTTCGTCTTTTCCTTATGGTTAGCAATCGCACCGTTCGATGATATGTGTGTATGCACTGTATATAAGGATATTTGACTGTTTGTCTTCAGATTAAACGACTACTCATTACATAAAGTATATAATTATGTCATTCATTCAGATATAGATTTCGTTGAAATATTCTAATAATTCTATCACTCAATCACATCTTTAAGCTCTCGTTGCGAATGAAGACAATGTGCTTGCAATAAATATTTACCTTGGTTATATTCACATTGTTCATAAAAATAAGAAGAAAACCCCATCGCAAGCACCTGTACCTTTTCGTATGAATCCCTGTTTGTGTTTTCTTCATATAAGATAACATACAATAAATATAAATTAATTTCTAATAAATTAAAAAAAAGAGAAAAAATATATTAAATAAACGATTGATAATCAGAACATGTATTTCAAGGTCAGACAAAAATGAAGAGTTTCTAAATGTGTGATATGACCAAGGGTGATTTAGTATAGACGCTATCAGGGATGCTATGCATTGCAATTCAATGGTGAGAGCAATTCAAATAATCTGATCAATGAAGCCAACTGACCATGCTTATATTCATGATCAACAACACCATAAGACATAATAGCAGCCCTTTGGCCACGAATACGTGCTCAACCGCATGACCTTGGTGACGCTGTTAGTGCACATTATTCAAGCAGAAATTGCTCGGCATTTGTAATATAATTAGTAATTACGTTATAATACAATATATAATACAAATCGCTATTTGTTTGGCGTCACTCTTAAGTAAACATTATATAGAGGCAAACCATGGCCAAGGGTGTAGACAAGGTCAACGCAACACCCATTGCTACGGATTGTGGGCACAGTGTATGCAATGTGATACGTTGGTACTAATTGTTCTTGATCATTGTAGTGATATTGTGGATGAGTGCAACACAACTGCTTGACAAACATATATGACCAAGCATGTATTTGGTTTGTCATCCCCTTCATAGCACTTACAAGTGATTCATTAACGTACTTAACCCTATGTCCTCTTCCCTATCCTTAGGAATGGATCCCATTCCTAACAATGCATACAATTGTTATCACTTTCTATGAAACATAGATAACAAACAATATGCAAACCATTGGTTGAATACAATTATTTAATATCTTATTAATTGATATTTTATTGTTTGTGACTTTTTATATGACATTTCACTCACAGTATTATTACTGACGAATGATATTACGAAACAAGTTTTATATCATTAATACAATACAAACAGAATTTTATCAATTTTTAGGACAAAATTAAATTTAAATTTTATTATTAATAAATGATAAGTAATTTAACGCTAAATAAAGTGAAAATTAAATGAAATAAAAATAAATACAAAACAATATTTAATCAATTGGTTGTAGTCTTAAATTTATAACGATTTTTGAAAATTCAAGTTTAATGTCAAACATAAACAAAACATTTGATAACAAATAAAATCAATTAGTTTTAATATATCGAAAGAATTGCGCTTTTGTTTTCCTAAGGGGTATTTGTAAAAATATTAACAAATATTCATAATTATTGCCAAAATATTTTGTTAAGAAAAAGATGAAAATTTAAAATCACTTTTTCTTATATTAATAGCAAATAATTATTGAATAAATAAAACAAAAAACATATTTGAACTGAATTTGGAAATAATATTTTATTTGAATAATAAATAATAGAAATTTCAAAACAATTTTCAAATAATAAAAACTAAAGTACTTTTCAATATTTAAAACACGTTTGAAAAGTGAATGAAAATATTAAAAACCTTTTAATGCAATTAATAAATAATTTTTTGTACTTTTATTTTTTTCATAACATTTATGCAAATAATATCAAAATATTAATAACAATTCAAATGATTGATTGCTATAATGAGATCCAAGGGTTTTACATATATTGCTCAGAATATTCTTTAAGATCTGCTTATAAGGAATTATATATGGAATTTCGAATTTCATTTGTCTTCATGTTTATGAATATATAACCTTGGTCAGTTATAAATGCCATCATTATATTTATCGGCTAATAAAGATCAGTAGCCCTAAAGGGTTCGCCTCTTTTGGGTAAAAAAATAATCAAAACTTCATATTTGTTGCCAAATATTACAGGAGAGAGAGTATAGTAGAGAGAGAGAGAGCGAGAGAGCGAGAGAGAGAGCGAGAGAGAGAGCGAGAGCGAGAGAGAGAGCGAGAGAGAGAGCGAGAGAGAGAGAGCGAGAGAGCGAGAGAGCGAGAGAGAGAGAGAGAGAGATTTTCATTGTGCGTATTGTTTGCCAAACCTTGAATTGTTTGGGAATTTTTGTATTTATTTTTATTAAAATTTATAATAATTTTTATTTTATTATTAAATGAATGAAAAAATAAATTATTTTATATGAATATCAACTAAAAGTCAAATCAATTTTCATGTAAGTATTTACAGAATTTCAAACATTCAGTGAATGGTGAAAATCTAGCCAAAAATATTTGAAAATATTTACAATAAATAAAAAGCAAACAATAATTTTTGAAATATATTTTCATATATTTTTTGAAACATATTTTATATAAAACATTAATTTAAAACACAAAATAATATTCAAAAAAATATCAATGAATTTAAACTTCATTTCACTATTCAGGCAATGAATAAATAAATGTATGAATGAATAAACAATTTATTTCGAGAAAATATGAACAAAACAGTCAAACAAAACAACATTTCTTCAATGCATACATTGTTTTATTGCAACTATTGATGTGATATAACAATAATGAAATGAAATAAGCAAGGATAAATATACCTATTCATCATTCCTATTCATATTTTATAGTACGTTATTTTTGTGCGAGTATTGCGTAAACGCAGACGATATTTGACTTGACTATAAGTCTAGCCTTAAGTGCATAAAGTACATATCACCTTGCAACTTTGAACAACTTCACCATGATAACATGTTTCGCATCAGTACAAGATATTTAATAGACAATTGTGTCTAATTAATAAACATTAATAGATTAAAATATAGTGTATGTAAAAGAACCAGGGTCAATGTCAAGTATACGTACTATAGTGAACAGCGCAGGGATCACATGCTTTGCACAGCGCGTTGTCTGACAGACAGAGCATTGCATTTCAGTATTGGTTTGACAGTCAGACGAGTCGATTGCGTACTGCAAAACACAATACAAACAGCTCTCAAACACGAGTTGTACGAGTCGTGTGTCTCATACATAACGACGACTAATAGTAGTCATTCATTATATACTCCGTTGTGTTGATTGGGCTCATAATTGGACTCACAATTCAATAGTGACATTGAGTGTTTGAACAGACATTTCACACATGGACATATAGACCCAGACCCAGGTCATTGGTCAACATTCAAATGCATGTTTAATTGAAGCTCTTATTCGCCTAATACTTATCGCATTCATCACAGCATAGGATTGTATGAAACCCAATGGTAAGTGTCATTCCTATTATCTGTTCCCGACATCAAAACTTTTAGCCCATTATATAAATAAGAATATTCTTTACATTTACCCCTCACTCAAAGAATATTTTTATATTTTTCCTTTTCTTCAATTAATTATTTGTTGTTAAATAAAAGTTTTGAAAACTTTTATTTCAAATATATTTTGCTTTTCATTCAATGCGATAAATGAATGAAGTTTTTATAAATGTACAAAAATTGTATGAAATTGATTGCAATGTAATATTTATAGCAAAAAAACCCTTATTTGTAAAAAGTTGTTTTTAATACAAAATACAACAAAATTTCAAACAATTAGTGCTTTATATAACAAATGAAATTTTGATTCAAATAAACCCAACAAATGGTATAAAAGTCTATAGAATATTAAGTATTGTATTGACAGTTAGTATTCAATATAAGCAAATACATAGCTATTAATGCATTGGAAATTCAATACAAACTTTGTTTTTAATATTCGTATAAATAACTATTAAATATCGCCAGCGCTTAGGGTTGACAAAGGGTTGGCAAAGAGCATGGAGAGTGTGATTCAATCTAAACAAGATCATATTATATGATGCCAATCATGAATATATGTGTCACTCATTCAATACACTATTCCTATGTCCACTACAAAGAACATTAGAGAATAAATCAAAGAATAAGTAGAAAATAGTGTATTATTTAATGTGCTTGGTGAGATCATCTAATAAGCTTGGTCACTTAACTTGTGTCATTGAATAGCATTATTTGTGTTTGAATAATATATTTTAAATTCAATATAAAAAACAATTCATTTAAGCATTCATTTAATACAAATCTAAACCTTTGAGCAAACAATTGTTGCGATTATATTCTGTTATAAATATATATTTTTAATTATCTATACTTTTAATAAACAGTAATCAATGCAACGATAATTATAATAAATTTTGTTGATGACGCTATAGAAAGCCCCCCTTAATATAATTATAACCAACCCTTTGGCTACGGCGACGGTTGTATACGTAAGCAAAATGTATATATAAAAAGTACACCAATATATACAACAAAAAATGTATGGTTAAGCAAATGGTTAAGCAATCAGACTTCAAGGCTGTTATGTTTATCTGTGAGACTCACACACTATATATACAACACAACACATACTCTCTCTAAACAATTCTCTCTCTCTCTCTCTCTCTCTCTCTCT
>JAQIXR010000187.1:0-41780 GCA_034700825.1 Quadroppia sp. Gr-Ori-00064 | reverse complement strand
CTCTCTCTCTTTCTCTCTCTCTCTCTCTCTCTCTCTCTCTCTCTCACTGAAATGACAAAATCTGATAGATATATGAATCGCATGTTTAGGTTTGGGTTTGGGTTTGAGTTCGAGTATTATATAATAAATAGTTTTTCTATGGCTTTGATCATCAAATTTGATTACATGAGACAAAAGTAAATTGAAAACTAATTTTGGTTTCAATCAATTAATTTCATTAAATGAATCGATAAATTAGAAACAAATCCATCTTCAATGAGAAAGAGTGTACACCTATAGACAGGCCTACAGGCGCTCGTATAGAGTATGACTTTTGTAGTTAATAGGATTTTGTTTTGTTGGAGATTATTATTGATATAATAATCTAATAATCTCTTCAACAGTTTGTGCTTTAGTGACTGTTAGCCAACTATTCCTACAGTTGTTATACATATATGTTATGAACATTAGAGGAAAAGTCAAATAATTTGATTGTTTTCTGTATTGAAAGGCATTTCCAGATATATTTATATGCTTTAAAGTCTATAATAAAAACATTGAATGAATTGAAATATCATTAATGAATAGAAATATTTTTCAGTTAATAAATATAGAAATGAAAGAAATGTATTTTTTTTAATATTAAGGCAAACTTTTAACAGAAAAGACTTGGTTTCAATTGTTTGGCACCTCTTTTCACATCGGAATCATTCAATAAATCAATAATATTTTCAACAAATCTTAAACTTCTTATTATTATTGCAATTCATTTTTACACTTAATTGGTTTTATGGGAAAAAGGGTTAACTTTTTGGCGCAACTCTTTATCGTTAATCTTTAAAATATCACTCAATTCTTATTGCAATTATAAAGCAAAACAACATTTCTTAAATAGCATTCATTTATTGATTGCCTCAACGGTAGTATAACTACAATATTGAGAACAATTATATCAAAACACAACACACTCTTTAGAGCCCAAGTCATGCAAAAACTTATTAGAAATCATCACAGATTTGAAATTCTTTATCATATCGTTTACAACAATAATTCGATCACTTTTCGTCATCTGTCGTCTGAAGAACTCTTTTGAAGAGTCGACAGAATCTAATGAATATCTTAATCACAGACTGGATATTAAACACTCGGGCTATCAATCGATACCTCTTTAGTCGAAACTTTTTTCTCAAAAAAGAGTAAAAAACACATACTTTTGGCTTCAAAAAACCAATTATTACAACACGTGATAGTAATGTCTAATCGTATAATTCGGGGTCATTTCATAACATCTCATTTTCATATCATTTGCGGCTTTCATTTCATTTAACATTAAAGCGTAAAAATAATAATAATTTTAGTCTTAAAAGTAAAATATAGTCAAAACAAACAATAATACGGAGGGAATCGTAATGTTTTAGTTGTAGTTGTGTTCTGTTGTCGTAAATAATAACAAAACAATTATTATATTTGTTTTAAATTTGTTTTCAAATAGTTTTTCTGTTTGTGAGCGTATGTATCAAAAAAGCACCAAATGATTAGTCCTTTAAAACGTCATAGAATATCATAGTGTATATAAATTTTCAGAATCACATAAGAAAGAGATAAAGAGAGAGCACATTTTAAGAGCTCAAAATCACGTAAACTTTAAACTTATATAATGTAATAGTGATTATAGAGAGTATGAATCGCATGAACAGTATTTATAATATAGAATATTGTGTTAGAATATGAGCAACAATTGCTGTCACAGACGTTCACATCAATTGATTTGAAGTTTGACTTTAGTTATCAATAGATATATAAGTTTTTAATAATATAATTTATAGCTATAGAGAGCGTTAATATTAAGCGATTCAATGATTTTTTTTGAAGAGAGACACAAAAAATCTTTTCAATACTTTTTTCCTTTATAGACAGTAATCGTAATTGACTATAGATTTATAGATTTCTTAAATAGTTATTTATAGATATAGTATATATTAGAAGAAAGTATAGAATAGTTCATAATATTATTATTTATGTTAATCGAGTGATTGAAAAAAGATAATGAATTATAAGAAAGGTATTATATTATAGAATAGGCACCCAATATATTATTAAACGCTCGCCTTTTAATACTTCTGTGCACTTGTATATCGTTTCTGCCATTCCCTCTCCCTCTCCCTAACCCTTACAATTAAGTTATAATTATAATTCTATACCTTTTCCGAACAAATGTTAATTTTTGAGTCACTAAAACGTTTTCAATTCTCTATAGTCGTTGACCTCATCTCAGAGACGGTTTGTAATTAATTTCTTTTCTTGTTTTTCATATTTATATTAATAACGAAATATAACATAGCCTTCAGTTAACATAAACCCACTGTTTCTCAAAAAACAACTCCTTTTTAAATAAAAAAGATAACCAAATACTGAATAGTATTATATTATATAATGAGAGGAACACAACACAAATGAGCACTTTGTGAATGATTAAAATCAACATTTTTTTTCACTTCAGTTTGTATTTCAGTATAAGTTATGTGAAAAAATTCGCTTTCAATTCACCAATTATTGAATCCATTGTTTTGCGACTTTAAGCACCGGACGTTTTCATACCATAACTCTAATCTTATGTATAACTAATGTCTTATATTTTTGCACCAATTGATAGCTATTGACAGAAATCAAAGAATTAAATAACAAAAAACTGTATTTCCTTTCTTTAGATACCTTTTGGCAAAAATGAATTATTTTTTGATTTGATTTTGATTTAATACTTCATTTAATTAATGAATAATTGTTTTAAGTATTGATTAAATTGATTGCAAATTGCAATGAATGTCAAAAAGTGTTAAATAAGTTGAAATTTATAAGACTTTTAGTCTTTGAGTTTGACTTCAATTCTTTTGTTAATTTAATTCTCAAAAAAAAGAGTTTTCCAAAAAAAAGTAAATATATTTTCATTTAATTGTTATCAATGTTTTTAATCATTTATTTTCTGAAAAATGAATTCAAAATTGGAAAAAATGAGATAAAAATGTTGTATAATTTTGTGTTTAATTTTGTGGAGACATTAATAAATGGAGACAAAAGTTAGTGAAATAATCCCCTAAGAAATGAAGGCTTAGAACAAAGGTTTTGAATGAATTTTGAATGAATTTTGATAAGAGATAATGCATTAATTCTTGCAGAACTCATATTTAAAAGTTTGCTTTAAATGTTCTTTCGCTTCGTTGGCGACAATGATTGCACACTTGAATCGCTTTTGACATAAATATCCAATTTTAGAGCAAAACTTTCAGATCATTGAAACGATGAAAAATAATTATCATTGAATTGTTTTATGAATTTTTTCTACATTTGTAATGAACAAAATTTTTGACTTTAGGTTTTTGGAGAAAAAATATTTTTAAAAATTCTTTAAACAACTCTTAAATCAAAACTAAACCCTTAAATGAATTCATTTTTAGCATAAGTTTTTTGCTTTAAAATTAATGGAAAAACTGTAGAGTATTTAAAACTGGTTTAAATGTTAAACCCATTTAAGCGGTTCAGACATAGAATATACTGTACTGTCAATGACATCAATAAAACTGGACGGTATGGAAAGGTATGGGTTATGCGAAGGCTTACGAATTTAAAATATAATTTATTCCCATTATATTGTTTTGCATTAAATCTTGTTTTGTAAAAATGTTTCAAATGTTTTAAAAATTCAATATTGAATTCAGATTTCATTTGTTTACCCAAACATATAATTACTGTTTTTTTTTGTGAAATAGTTTTACACAAAAAATAGGAAAACAATTAAATTGTAATTGAATTAAATGTAATCAGTGGTAGGATTGAAGTCAAACTCAAACCGCAATCTATTTTTGAAATAATGCTTTGAATTCTGCTATCAATCGATACAAACATATAAAAAACTTTTGATTAATACTTAATAATAATTAATGGAAATATTTCTAAATTGTTCGCAAATATATAATTGAAATAATTATGAAAGTGTCCAAAAAGAGGTGATTCGTTGAATTGAGCAAAAATTTGTAAAATTCATACAATATTTCACATATAATCCGATCATCAGATTTGAAATAATCGGTGTTTTTGTTGCGAAGCGAATGAATGGGAAATACTGAGTATATTAACATATAATCAAATATAGTATAGAAAGAGATGTTATGTTTTTTTCAGTCTGTCTTACATTTGATTCGAGCGCTTGAATCGCAAAGGCTATCGTTTTGGCGCAAAACCACTTTGAAATAAGTGTCCGAATCGATGGAACCGTCGCTCAAATGGTTGGTTGACTAGAGATTCAATACAAACGAAATGCCATTTATTCGAGAAGTTGTGAGAAGTCTGGGTTTGGGTTCGATGGCTGGAAGTGATGTTGAGATGCGGATGGAGTGACGCCGGACGGCGTCGAATCGGTATGTTGTTTATGATGGTGAGAGAAGTGCTCATTCGCACCGACACCCACACCACTGAACAGAGACAGTCGAGACAGCGGTGACGCCTGGACTGCAGCGAAGCTTCCATAGGGGTTGGTTAGGCCTGAGAACGGGTCGTAAGGGTTCGTTGAACTGCGACTCTTGTGCGCAGTCGGACCGGTCAGGTTGGATGAGGCACCGGCTGCTGCCAACCATGTTTGATGGGCTGCCAGTGGTGTCGGCATTGATGTGGGCGTCGAGTACAGGACTCGGGCAGCTGTGGTCGCCGAACAAGAGCTGAAGGGTATGTTATCCGGCGTTATTGGACTCGAACCGGGACTTCGATGTTGCTGTAGTTGAGACTGAGAGTGAAGGGCAGAGTTCTGTAGCGATACCAATGCACTCAACGGATCCCTCCCTGAGCTCGACTGATGAGCGTATTTCAATTGTAAGTTATGAGGGCTGAGTGCCTCGTCTGGGGTCGAGCCGTGTCCCTGATGGCCCATCAACTGCTGACCAGATCTGTGCGCTTGTATGGAGTGATCCAATGGTGGCACAGAATCCTCGTCAGTCGACGACCTGTTCATATGCGACTGATCTCTGGGTGACTGATCGTTGCCAGCGCCCAGGTATGCACCCGGGTTCTGAGAGTGCACTTGAAGGAGACGCGAATGGCCGACCTGTCGGCGCTGGCCGTAGCGTTTGGCAGGCAGTGTTCCGGCGTGTCTCTGCATATGGGTCTTCAGATTACCTATAAATTGATAGTCATATGAAGTGATACGACTGGCCATTAGCTCCTAAGCATATAGTCATACCCTTTTGTGAAAAGGTTTTGCCACATAGACTGCACGGGAAGCGGTCGTCCTTGTTATGGGTGCGGATATGTGTTTGCATATTCCCCTTCTGTGAGAAACTTTTGCCGCAAACACCGCACGCGAACGGCTTCTCTTTGGTGTGTACCGAACGCACGTGCGTTTTCAGGTTACCCTTTTGTGTGAAACCCTTTCCACATGAGTCGCACCGGTAGTCCTTTTCGCCCGTATGTATTTTCATGTGCGTATCGACGTTTCCCTTCTGTGTGAAACTCTTACCGCATATCTAAAAACAGCGAATGATTTATGTTTTTTATGTGTTTTTTTGCTTCAAATAATTAAACATTTTTTTGAATTTCATTCAATTATTATTAACGAAAATAAAGGGATTAATTGAAAAATAAAAGGAGTGTCCGTTCAATACGGAAAATATAATCACAAAAAGGTCTTTAATTAAAGTATTAGTGAAAAATAAATCCAAAAAAGAGTTGTAATAAATAAAAATTAATTTATGAAAAAGACTTATATAATAAAAAAGCTGTACTTTTATTATAGCTGAGACCAGACCTGATTTGGCTGACAGTGAAGTATAAAAAATGTTTTGCTTTTGTTTTTACTTTTTGCTCTTTTCTGTTCTCTATAAAAAGCAAAACCTTTGCTCCACATGAGAGAAGCAATTAATGCAATCACTGGATATCAGCCCTAATAGAGGTGCAGATAAAAAAGGTGACCAAACTCTCATAGAATGGGGAATCGAGTGCAAGATAGCACTAGCGGTTCGCTGTTCGCTGTTCTTTGCTATGCGTCTCATATATTGACATTATATGAGTTCAGTTCAATCCATGCATTGGAAGCACAGTCTAATTGTGGACCAAAACAGATAAACAGGATTTTTGCGAAACTATTAAATAAATCTCAAAAATATTTTTCGAGCAAAAAAGCAAAACAAAAAAACACTTCAATAAAAAGTCTGAGAAATATTAATACTTTTTATTGGATTTCATTTATAATTCAAATGTCATTTGAATATAAAAGTGAAGGAAAGACAACTAAAAATAGGAAATACTATCAATGATATGAAGAGCACTTACATGACAGGCATATGGCTTGTCGCCGGTGTGGATCATCATATGGGTCTTGAGATTACCTGGGTTTAGATGCAAACCAAAGAGTGAATGTCATGTCAGACGACATCTCATAATGGCATACCTTTCTGTGTAAACAGTTTATGACAGACCGGGCAAAGGAACTGCTTGTTGTTCGTGGGATTCCTATTGCGCGATAGTGTCGATGATCCCGACGCGGCCGAAGCCCGTCGTTGCGACTGGTGGTGATGGTGGTGGTGGTGGTGGGGCAGACCGGCTACTGCCGAGGGGTGTAGGTGCGCCGGGTGGGGGTGTAGGCCTGGGGGCACACCGGAGAATTTGTGCTCGTGTGACTCGTTTGGATTCATTCTTAATGAGCCTCCAATTGTGGTCACTATTTCGGGCGACTTGTTTTGGCCCGGATTAACACCAATGCTAGAGTACTGGTGCTGACAGATATCGCAGGGATAAGACTTGTCTTTATTGTCCGGGTGTTGCGGACACTTGTGTGAAGTGATTCCCGAATGGGATGAATGAGTTATTATTATATCACTGGGAGAGGACACCGGCACAGGGCCGGGCGAATTAGCACTATTGATGAGAGTATTGGGTGCTGAAAACGTTGACATCTTTTCTAAATAACTGGAAGCGGCCGCCAATTGGGATATACCCGAAGTGGCGAACTGTAGGGGCGTTTTCTTGAGAAAAAGGTCTGTGAGACTGGCCTGGTAGCCAGGCCATGGGGACTTTTGACTTGCACTCGCGAGCGACGGACTAACCCATGGAAAAGCACCGTTTTGCATGTTCATCATCAACACCTACAGGTGCTGATTGGGGTAGTCTTTGGCCGATCGCAATCACTCTATGTTTCGCACATATATTTGAGACGACTTTTAATATTAAATATTGATTTTGAACACAAAAAACGGCACTAAAACTGAGTTAAGTCTTGGAGTTATCTCCAAATTATCACTTGATCTCAAAGTTCAATGAATTAATAATTTATTTATTTGTTTTGTTTTTGTTTATACAATCAAATTGTCTGATGATATCCACCTTCGATGACTCCCAACGATGTTTGGAAGCACTGATTGTAGCCAACTGTTGGCCATTCACTCAATGCCTCTTTGATGACAATCGGGTGAACAACAAGTTTTACACATTTTATTCTGTATAGCATTTGATGCCAATGACAGGTATCGACACTTCAATCACAGCCTAACGCACTGTACATTAGAGTTGGACTCAAAGACAGTGCTCTTTTGGACATGTAGTTATCGTCGGGCGACAACTTCGCCGACTCGGCTCAGCCTTAATTGGTTTGTCTTTGTTAAGAGTATTCGCTTTATGTGTATTCCGTTTGACAGCACTCATAGCACACGAATTGAGATCAAAGCTATAAAACAAATAATCAAATAATTCAATTGAAAGCGAAAACAATGTCAAAGAATAATGTTTTCACACAAACTATGAGACTATACATGACTTCGAATTTTTTTTCAATTTTAAACAATTTTTCTCAAAAAATGTATTTTGTATTAAATTATTGAATATTTGCATAAAAAGTGAATAAATGGTAAAACTGATAAAAGAGTTCAATGTTTAGTGAATTGAATTAAATTAGACAATAAATTATGGAAAATATGATGAAAAAAATTGAAACAAATATTTCATAAACTCATACATAAATATAAATATAAAACAAAGAATGGCTTTAATTAGCAAAGAGTGAGTTATTGTAATTAATTTTGCTGTTTGTCAGCAAAGAGTCGATCAATAAGAGAGATATTTTTATAATCCAAGTCTATGTGTAATAAAAATTGCTCAAAAAATATCATTTTATGTTTGGCGTCGCAAAGCTGTGGACAGATTTGAAGAGATGCTCTCTATGGAGATGGGATGCGATCAATGAACTGACTGTTCAACTGACTGTTCAACTGACTGTCAACCCTACACATGCAGTCCAATCAATAACATATGAATGAGACAACAATCCAAGAACTCGGTCTGCCTTCTAATAGAGGTCAAAATGGGAGAGAAAGAGCCGTCTCAGCCATCGCAGCACCGGTACTGATATGGATCAGCATTGGTTGGGGCACTGAATGCAAGTCTACGCTAACGAGTGAACACAACTTTAAATAAAAAATGGGTTTATTTGCTCTGAAATGCTTACAGCGCTCTACAGTTGCTTACAGTTGTCTGTCTGTGAAGAACATCATTGAACAAACTCTACAAAAATAGCTCTTTATTTGAATCACTTTCTTGTCTGCGATTTTTGATCGCATATATGATTACACACAATATTTAACATTAAAAATGTCTTTAATTTGAAGAGAAATTAATGGGAAAAATATATAAATTTCAATAGATTTTAATTATGTTATTATTTTGTGAAATGTCTAACAAAACATTCAATTAATTTTGATTCAATTTCAATGTTTTGTTTAATTTATATTTTTGTTTTAATGAGTGTTTCCTCTCTTTGTTTTGCTTTTCAAGAGTGAAAATAAGCAAATCTTTGAAAGAAAACAAAATTTTCAATAAAATTAAAATTAAATACTTTAATAGAAAAAGAAGAAATGAATGAAAAATAGAAGAATTAGAGAAAATTCATTGATATTTACAATTTCATACATTCTATAAAAATACATTATTTTCAATATATATTCAATACATTATTGAGAATAAAATATAAGTAAAAACTAAATGAATTAATTAAAAAATTACTTAATTTTATGAAATATTTGTTAATACCTTATATGAGATGTGATATAAACTAAATATAATTTTAATTTTCAAAAAATATCATTAAATGAATTCTTTAAAGAATTAGTTTTGCAATCAGTTCACCACTAAATCCCAGTGCTTTCGGCTATGAAACAAATATACCGATATTTAGGACTCGACCGACAACTCAAGTTTGCATTAAATCATTGAAGTAAACATTTATAGAAATTATATAAAACTTTAAAATCATTTCAAAATTATATTTAATGAAGAAATCATTTGATATAAATTCCATAAAATAGCTCAACTTTAAGGGGAAATATTTCTCGGAATAGATGTGAAAATCAAATATCTAATGTCTGAAAAATTTTGGGTAATTTCTAAACACGCCTTTCCTTATAAATTTTGTTGTATTATTTTATTTAATAATATATTTTTTGAATTAAATAATACAAAATATAGTATTTTATTTTAAGTGACATTTTGTTCAAACTTTTTGTTGAACATAACATTCAAAAAATATACTCTGTTTTCAGAATTGTATACAAAATGTTAAGACATAATATTTTTAGTAAATATAAAACTAATTTTATATAAAACTCTTCACTATTTTTGTTGTTAAATATTCTGTTTAATATCAAAATTGAATTTATTTTAAAACAACATTTAATGTTATTTTGTTTATTCAATAATTCAAAAGCAATTGCATTAATATTTTTATTATTAACGCCAAAATCCAAAGATAAGAAATAAGAAATATATGTTATATTTGTTAATAATTTTGTTCAAAACTAATAAAAATTCTTCCGAAACATAAGCAAAAGGTTTGAAGCGATTAATTAAAATTATTGAAATAAAAAGCCTTAAAATAGTAGTTCATTAGAGCTTTGAGTTTTTGTTTTCGTCTAAATATAATAATTATAATTGATTTCAATAAAACAAATATATATTTGAGATAATTATTGATTAAAACATTTGACGACAAACAATGAATGTGTTTGTTATTCAAGCCTTAAATGATAGCAAAAAATGTGTCTTAGATTTGAGACTAAAGGCGCAGACAGTTATTCATTATTGGGCTGTCTATTCATATACACTGTTGTTGGTCTCAATTTGGATTTTGATAACACAATGCCATTTGATTGTCTATATTTTGATTGATTCTGAGCCTCCAATCATTTGTCCAGCAATTTGAGACAGGAATAAATGAATCAAAACCATTACTGTTCGCTATTATGCGATTGATTGCGAAAACAAGAGGTCATTGGACTCGACTCAACAAATATATAAAGTTTACTCTATATATATATTCTATATTATCACAAAAAAGGCTTTTCATAGATTGGGTGCAATTATTCAGGACTATCAATGCAAGAAATCCTAACAAGGTGCTACCAAGGTGTCACGAATACAAGATAGGGAATGGATTGAAAGAATTTGACAATTGTTAACAAATATAAATTATATTTATTTCTAAAGAAATTGTTTTAATTCTCAAATTTATTTATAAAAAGTGTAAATAATTTCATTGAAGACTGTATTTCTTAATAGAATTTAACTTAAATTAAATTTTACTTAAAAATAATATTAATATAAACCGGGCATCAAATTTGAAGGATCCCAGAGTCAGGCGATATAGACCGAGGGAATACATAACTATAATATGAATACAAAATTGCAAAAATAATTTTATCTCAAACTGAAAGATAAGACCCGAGAGTTGAAGCTGATTAGGGACTGGTATTTCTCATTCAAAGTTTATTAACTAATTTAATAAAGTTTTTGATAACGAGTAAAGAAAAAAGGGATTTGAAATATAAAATAATTTGTTTTGCGAAGTAATTTGCATTTGAATGCGGTTTTGCATCGCTTTTAATTGAGGACAAAATTGCGAATTCAATTTAGAACTTAATTGCCATAAGAGTGTCATAAGAGTGAATATAATGGCTGAACACAAATATCATATAATTATAAATCTCTATATTGTTTGTGATATTTCAAACTCAATTCTATGAAAGAAAATATTTTATGAGTTTTTTAAAGTTTGCGTTTCTATTATTATGTGAATATATTTTTAAATGATATTATATTTATAAATAGTTGCTTCAAAAGTCAAAAACCAATGACACCAACAACAGAATAACACACAAATTCTTGAGATATATTCTGTCAAATAAATTAAGCATTGAATCACAAGTTTTGGGGTTTTTTGGGCTTTGGATCCAATTATATAATACATACAGTGTTTATAAAATGAATTCCAATATAATTATTCATTCGCTTTGGAGTCAAATTAAAGTTAAAATTTTACTATATTTTAAATTAACTCAAAATCATAGAAATCTCAGAAATAGTTTTGTCGACACAATTATTATCGCAAATATTTATATATTTTATTGATTTCTACATTAATTACATAATTACAAATGTTTTCAATATTTACTCATATATTGAAATATATCATAAAATGTGATTTTAGCGAAAATTTAAATATTTCTCTAAGTTTTAAGACATTAAAAATATGTTATTTTTAAATTGACTCAAATTTGTTCTCAAATTATTATAATTAAAACTATAATAATAAATATTCACTATAAGTGACATTGGAATGAAGTGAAAAGTAATTCGTGAAATGATCTTGGATTTTTTTAAAAAAAAGTTCCATAAACTTTTGAAACTATGTAAAAATGATTTTCAAATAATATTTCTCGAAATTGTTTGTGAGAAATGAATATTAACTTATATTAACTAAAATAATGTTTTTGATGAGGTATTTCATTGATATCGACGTCCGTGACATATATACAACAAACCGGCCTTTCTTTGGCTCATAAGACAGAAATGTGTCTCAAGAAAGCAAATAATGATAGCCAAGGATAGGGCATAGATATAACCGTTTGGTTAAGCGATATTAATTTGTGAACCAATTGTTCGAAATATATTGAAATGAATTGAAAAATCATTTTCAAAGACAAAAATTTCATAATAAAATTCAATCCTTAATAATGAAAATAATGTTGATTTAATGGTATCCATGTGTGTCCCTATCCTGGCTCTACCCTGGCACTACCCTGGCTCTGCCCAGCCATACACTGTAATTAATATTCATTCTTGAAAACCCATTTTAACTCTATCATTATTAAGGATATTTTGTAAGTTATTTTCTCGTAAACAATATTTTCATTTCACAAAAACACATTACAATTGAATATTAAAATTTGAATTTCACTTAAGAACATATTTGACGGAAAAAAAACTCTTTCTTTGATTGAATAAATCAATTGAAAGAAAATATATTTAATTTGATTGCTATAATAATAGAGTATATAGTTTTGCATTCACTTATTATTATAAATAATTTGAAAATTATATGTATATTAATGTCAGTCAAAATAGCTATGATTGAAAACAAACTGATGGGTCGGGTGTGAGAAATTAGGAATGACAACAAACGGGGTTATTTAGATAGAGAGAAAATAACTATTCTATCGCTTGAACAACGGATACAATTGTTTGCATGAATGAAATGAAGTGATTCTTTCTTTTGCCTTAACTGTGAATGGCTTTTGGATCGGAAACAAATCAAAAATAAGATAAACGTAAGTAAACATTGAATAAATAAAAGCAAAGAAAATGAAAAAATCAAAATCAAAAACCACTAATTTGTGCGAACAGTCTGTCATTTATATGGCATTTAGTAAAATCAATATTATATTAATATTTTGTTTGTTTTACAATTCGTACGACTAGTTATAGCATAGCATATAGTGTTCAAAACTGTGCCTGAGTATCGCCGGTCTCCTATGGGATACAGACAGTGTGTATGACAGCTGTTCGTCAGCTAAATGTTGCAAATGTTGCACAAAATCGTGTTTCAGACAAAACCTGTTTAATTGCTTTTTATTTGGCTCTACTTTTTTATTATTAACTAAGACTTACTGCCATTTTTGTTCAACACTAACAGGCATTAACTCTTTTCTCATCTCTCCCCTACCCGTCCCTCTAACTCTTTCGTCAGGCACTGGATATCCATTGAAATACCAGACTTTTTGCTTAATATCGAAAGTATTCGTTCATTCATTTTGTACAATGAGTTGATTATAAGTTTAAGCTTTTTTAGGAACACATTATATAGACAAAAGAAATGCTAAAATAAATTATAATTAAAGAGATTTACAGAAACATTAGGTTTG
This sequence comes from Quadroppia sp. Gr-Ori-00064, assembly GCA_034700825.1. Taxonomy (NCBI): domain Eukaryota; kingdom Metazoa; phylum Arthropoda; class Arachnida; order Sarcoptiformes; family Quadroppiidae; genus Quadroppia; species Quadroppia sp. Gr-Ori-00064. The sequence continues at coordinate 28,572 of JAQIXR010000187.1, read as the reverse complement.
CATAAAATGTCAAATTAATTCCACATCAAAACTAAATATTTAGTATATTTTGGTTTAATTTTTTATTGTTATATAAATTATAAGTTTTGTAAAATACACTAACTTTTTAATAAGCCGTGAAAGAAGAGTCGACTGACTGTGTGTTGGCTCGACATTGGCTTTAATTGATTATTCACTTTGAATAATAAATATCACATTCGGTGTAGAATATAATGTAATACTTAATGTGAATATAATTTAAATAAATTCTGATTTCAAACAATAAATTCAAAACAATAAACAACAACAAAAAATTCATTATAAAAGTCAAATCAATTAGAAAACTGTCAAAAATGTTACGAAAAAATTTGATTTAAAACGTGTTAAAATAAGCAAGGTAGCAATGGTAGCACTGGTAGGGAAAGGCTTTGTAAGCGATTATTACAGAAACAGTAGTGATATAAACGCCATGAATAAAATTCATATAACATAACTGGCGTTACATTTCATTGTGTGTTGTATTCAATTGATTCAATTGACACAAAATTTCAATTCAAATGATTTATGCTTTAAAACAAATTAATTTAAATATTGCTTATCATTACTAATAATAATGAGTCGTAAAAATGAAATTAAAAATTCATATTTGAATTGTCATTCATCCAGTGTTAACATTATAGGCAATGTCTGTCTCAATGAGCGTTCTGTAGCGAACAGTATATTCCGGACAACACTTATCGACATAACATATAATACAAAATCAATAAATAATTCATTCATTAGTTTTTATATTATATTTTATATGATATACAAAACAATAATAAATATATTATATTATATGGGATTTGATTTTGATTTTTATTCGACGTTAAACTAAACTAAACTATAAAATAAAAATACTATTAATTTTGATATTTTTGTTATACAGTATTGAGTCTAACCTTGCGTTAGGAAAGCCTTTTGTTTTATTTAATATATTTTTATTTTTCCGTTTTCTCTATATTTTTCTTTGTGTTCAAACATGATTTCAGTTACACATCAATGAAATGTGAATTCAGTTAATATATGTCTTCATTTAATATAAGGTGAATGTCATGTAAACATGAGCTCAACTATCAATACATGGCTTAGAAATTGATTTTCTTTCTTTCAAACAGTTGTCAACAATTTTACACTTTTTTTAGACAATTGAAAACAGTTATCAATTTTGATATTTTAATTCATTTTATATAACTTTCCAAAAATTCTATATATGTTTCACATAAAGAGGATTCACGAATGAGATAATGAGACCAACAGTGCATTCATAGCATAATCACAAAAAGGGTTGACTTTAAATTAATATTAATTTATTCATTAGTAATATATGAATAAAAAATGCAAAAATTTATTACTTTTGGGTATTATTTGTAAAAGAATAACACATTAAAACAAATGCATAGAAAGTGTTATACATTCATGAGGATTGATTCGTCTGAAAGAGTAAGGAATGGGAGGAAAGGCACTGAAAAGTATTGATTGGCTTTGATGCCAACGCTCATAACAGAATTCATTGATGGCCTGACTGTTGAAAACACAATACTGTCTGAGCGAAGAACTGGTCTCTAATATAGAGACTATGTTTTAATAAATAATAATAATAATAGCAAAAACGAAAACCGTATATCGAGTACAATAGCTACCAGTGCTGGCAGTGGTGTGTGTGTGGCTGTGGTAGTGTTGGTCTATTGAATATACAGCTACTCCTGACTTAATTTACTGTCTGACTGACAAAACATCAACAATAAAATGAAAGTAAAGTATAGTTAAAGAGATGAGAGAAGAATAAGAAGAAGAAAATCAAACTCAAAATCAAAACTAAAATATAAAATACAAAATGAAAATAAGAAATGAAAAAACAAAACAACAAAAAGCGATAACAAAATAAAGAGGAGTTTTAGAGGAAGTGAAATAAGGGGTAAATAAAAAATATACAAATAATAAGAATATAATATAAACCGAATTCACACTCTTTGGGGAAATAATAGTATATTTAATTTAATGTTTTTTATTACACTTTTTGTCAACTCTTTCGTTCAATAGACACAAGAATGGGACACAAGAATGAGTGCAACCAATGATAGCATCAAAGCCTTAATCAAATCAATTGCTATAAAAATGAATTCATTTCTTAGACTCAATTGTAATGAATGTAATGTTTTGGCCAAAGAATTGAAGACTCGATTCATAGGCAGAGTGAGAGTCAGAGTCAGAGACTGTATGTAATGATAGCATCAAAATAATATGATTTGTTTCTCAAAGCAATGCACGAAATGAACATTAAGTGCTCGATGTCTGCAACCATCTAATGGTCACTGGCCTGGGATGTGGGCTCAGGGGTTGGCTCACATCAGCTAAGGTTAGGCTCGGATCAAAGGGTTGCGGTCAGGTATGTGGCGCTTGGATGTTAGCGCTGGAACATTATTCTCGGTGGCGATAGTGAGGACAGTAAGTAAGGAAAGGTATGTTCGGTTACCTGTAGTGGTGGTGATTGTGGTCATCACACTCTGGATGGATGTGCAGCCACTGGTGATGGTGATGGTGTTGATGGGGCTGTTGGCTCTGATGGTGAGTGAGGACTGAAGTGATGCTCAGCCATCACGGAGTTGGTGGTGCACTGGTAGTGGCACTGGTAGTGTGTGTACTAATAAAAAACAAGGACAAGTATGTAGAGGTTGTGCTATGGCTATGGCTTTGTGCGCCACTTGTCTAGTGTTGCACTGTTGCACACTTGCACAGGCAGTTACATACAGTGCTCTCAACAGAGTGTGTGTGAGAGAGAATGGGAGAGAAGGAGGGAGAGAGAGAGAGAGGAGAGAGCAGGAGAGGCAAAGCACAGACAGAGCACAGGCAGAGCACAGGCAGAGCACAGGCAAAGCACAGGCAGATAACCAATTGCTTGAAAGAGTTAAAAAAAGATTGTTTTACTAAAGCTATAACTCGTATATGACTTACACCGCATTCACCGCTCTATACATCGCATACATCGCCGGCTCGACTGTGTCTGAGTCTGTCTGACTCTGTCTGAGTGCACGCCAGCGCTCAGTCCAGTCTCAGACAGACGGCTCTCAATTAATTCCTACCATAGCTTCGCGGGTGGGGACTAATGCTCGGATGGGCTGTACTCGCACTACACTGCACAGCATCGGCTGCCTGTGCTCTGCCTGTGCTCTTGCGCTATATTACCTGATTTAGTGTACATTTAACAGCCTTTCCAATACAGCATTGCATACAGTGCTCGACTCAGACTAATCACTCTTTTGCTCACATACTATATGTGCTAAATCATAGTCTCAGACATCATTAGTCTGGATGTGGCACAACCCTCAATGCCTGTCCAATCCTCAGCGCAACACATCACTGGCCTGTCGGCTTCGTTGGCCAACAGCACCAGTAGTTTTGGTAGTTTTCAATACTTTTGAATAGTTTTCATAATTTTCAATAGCTTTCAATAGCTGACAGCTCTGTCAGAAACACCTCTACCGACACCTACACCACACAGACCTCTATAGCGTTGAAGGCATTGCATGTGTTTGTATTGATCCCAAAGAGTGGTCACTAATGAACGCTCCGCCGGCTTTCGAGTCATTCCTCCTCTTCGAGGGCGAGAAGAAGTAAGTGATGGTTGAGTTGTGTTGAAGTGATGTCTCATTGTCTCAAACAGAGTATCGATTGAAAAGGACACAAAAGTGCCGAATGCGGCCATCTTTACGGTGCAGAAGGAAGACCACACTCTGGCCAATATGATCAGAATGTAGGGATCAATTGACACCATTGTCTCCTTTGCCACTCTCTTACCATTCACTCCAATCACAGGCAACTGCTCAAAGACCCGCAGGTGTTGTTCGCCGGCTATAAAGTGCCGCACCCTTTGACCCATGAGTTTGTTCTTCGGGTTCAGACGACACCCGAGTATTCACCTCAAGAGGCGCTCATGAATGCCATAACGGATCTAATCAGCGAACTGTCACTTCTTGAGGAACGCTTTCGGGTATAGTCTATCCATTGACACAATTGTCGACCACAACAACTGATCCCAATTTGTCTCATGTGATAGGAATCAGTTCGGGAACGACAAGAGGGTAACGATTAGGCCATAAGACGTTCAACGCTTTCAATGCATTCTGTATTGAATTCTGTATTGAATTTGGTTTTCATTTGTATTATATTTAATAAACTTCTCATTCATTGAAATAAATAATGTTTTCATTCATTAATTGTTTTTCAAAATCATTTAAATCGCAAATAATTTCTCGAATTATAATTAACTCAAAATAATGACAACAAATAAATGTTTTTAAATAACAACTGGTTTTGAGGCTCGAATTCAAGCCTTAAAATAGTTTGAATTTTTGAATGAATTAACATTTGATTCGACCCTTCGTATGGAAAGGGGTTTTTTCAAGGGGATCCAAACCCATATTTATAGTCAGAATCTTATGAATTGATTAACATTAAAATTGGACTTATTTTTATCATTTGTTCTCTTCCTTACCATTCATTGCATCTCATGTTCTCATAGTGGACTTGAAGGGACAGTCGTCTAATGTGTGACCAAATAATAGCACCTATTATGCAAAATGCCTACATATTGAAGAATATAAATAAAATACCCCTGAATCAGGTGTTAGATATGAATTAATTATATGGAATGAAATATAAAGAATTGCTTTGAATGCAAATATTCTCTGAAAGTTGTCTTAAAAAAGGGTTTATTTTTAAGAAATCAATTTTTCACAAATGTTTTCGGCTCTAAATATTCAGTCACTAAACAGGTGTGACATTGCGCTAATACTACGGTGTGGCCAAAGCCAAACCCCAGGCACAACTCTCACCATTGGACTCAGGAGGCAATTGTTGAGCAAATGCTGAACATTAAGTAAAAGCCAAACCTTTTTCTGGTATGAAGTTTGAGGTGAAACCTATGAAACGTTAAACTCTTTGTGAAACGAGAATTACATTTGACTTAATTTTAATTATAATTTATTGATTTAATCAGATTTTGCTCAAAGAAGTCATTTATATTAACCCTTAAATTAACCTTTTCTTTGAACCCATACTATGTCTTGAATTTATAATTCACTTCAATAACTCTTTGGCTCTAAAATTGTATTGAAATTCTAGTTATATATCACAAAGTCTTGCATAAAACCTATGGCACAGCCCTTACTCCCATCCCCACAATGTTTCGCATTAAGAATTGATTCAAAAGTGATTGAAACAAATCTCAAAGTTATTTATTTCAAATAATTATTACTATTTTGAGTGAAAAATGAATTCAATCTATAATTGATTATCAAAACTATAGTTCTTTGTGTCATATATTGTGAACTAATTGAGAAAATGTTATTTTAATTACAATTAATGATCAGAGAATCAGAGAATAACAACTTTTTTCTTCATGTCCAAATCAATGCCTTATTGCTCTTTGACCACAAATGACAACTAATGATAAAAAGTGTAATAATTATTGCGTTAAAAAGTTTTTTTTTACAAAAACACAATTTTTATATAAATTTTTTAATAAATAAAATCAAAATTTATTAATAAATTTTTGATTTTCATTCACTACCGGGTATTGAGTTTTACAATAATTTTGATGCAAATAAAAGTAAAAATATAAATATATAAAAATAAAAAGTAATATAAAAAATAAAAACACCGAAAAAGTTTGCGTCAAAACATTCAAAACATTCAAAACATTTAAAAATATTCAAAAACAAAACCTATTTTAGAAGAGTTTAATCAAGTTTTTATAAGTCATTTAATTTTGTTGTTTTGTTTGATTATTATTCAATTATTCGTAATATTTTTATTCAATTGATTCAAAAGTGTTTATAAATGTCAGTAAAGTTTTAATAACTTATATATCAATCAAATATATGAATGAAATGTCTTTCTTTGATTTTAATTAATTATATCAAAAGTTTTCAATGCTTTCAATGCTTTCAATCAAATTTGATTTAATTGCTATTAAATTGCATTCTCTATACAAAGTCATTAGCTTTAGATTTGATTAAATTTTCATTTTTTTTCTGTAAGAAAATACTTTTATATGAACTTCAGGTTAACATTTGATGCAAAAAACAAACATTTTTTGTTAATTAGTAGAAATACAATTCATTAATACTTGTGAAATGGTTTATAATTAGTATTTGATGTCAAAATTGATTCAATTATTGAATTACATTAAGTTATTAATAATTGTTATATTTTAAGGCATTATATAATACGTTATATAAATGAAAAACAGGTTTACAAAACAGTGTCTCAAAGGAGATTCAAATCGATTCAATGGCTATTCAATGACTTTCTCTATAATTTTCACTAATTATTGAAGAATTAAAATGAAAAATATTATAATTTTTCACATATTCTTATGTATTAAACATTTATACCAATTATAACAACTATAACATTATATATGGCATTGAATGCTAAAAATTACTATAAATTCCTTTTTTAAACAAATTATAAAACAAAGACAAATAAAAAGCAATTAATTATTCAATTGTAAAACAAATAAACAATGAAATTAATTATTACAAAAAGTATAAAACATTAGTCAAATGTATTTGACTCGGAATTTGGATAACATTTGGATATAAAATTATATCCCGAATAAAAACAAATAAATTTGATAACAAAAAATTGAAAAAATATATTTAAAGTAATGTTTCGTTTATTTAAAACTAATGTCAACTTTAAGTTTTAAAGTCGTTTTTGGCGATAAAAGTAGTTTTAATCGCATATAAAAATGAGTCGAAGAAGAAGAAGGGAAAAAAATGTCCAACGAAAAAGTATTAGAAGACAGGTCTGAACACAAGATATTTTTTCAGACACTATAAGTAGTGTTCGTGCTTTGAATAATTCCTATGCAATGAAGAGATTTTTATATGTATTTTCTTCAGTGTTTTTCTTTTTCAGTTCGTATTTCACATATTCTTAACATTGATTCCGATTAATATTTGTCTGATTTTTGCACAGATAGGACATCGCCTCCAATGGAAATGCGTTTGTGAACTATTCCCGCACTTATATGTTTTTCTAGAGGGCGATGAATCAAAAGATAACTACCCTTTACTCTCCTCTATGTGTATAACAAGCAATGCATGAACATTTGGTGGCGAATGTTGATCCAGGGCATCTTAAACATAGATAAAAGGCTCAACTCTTTGTGCAGACATTCTTTCAATTTATTTCATGCGATATCAATGAAATGACATTTTATAAATCAGTGATAAAGAGTTGGGACCAAAATATTCAATATATTATTGAATAGAATTTTAATGTAAACTTTGTGTAGGATTTGATTTGTGTTGAAGTAAATAATACCCAAAATTATATACAAGTTTTAAGTTATCGTAAATTCTGTGCATTTTTATGAAATTGAGACAAAATTGAAGATATTTTCCATATATTTATATTAACTTTTTATTTGACATTTCATCAAAAGACCTGTTTTTCAAAATTAATGCTTTTTGTGATGAAAAAACGCAACAAATATTTTCAAAACTTATATTTTATGACTTAAAGAGAATACAAATTATATTTTATCACTTCTAATGAGGAAATTCACCTAGGTTAGGGTAGGTGAGGTTAGGCAATGTCTGGCATTTTTACTTCCACCTTGCTCATATGATCAATAGTCAATGGGTGGGACACTAGCCTTGATGTGAGTGATTTTCAATAAATCTGATGATCTTTTGGTCGTCCCCTCCCTGTTACACCCGGTCCGATTTGGCCAAACGTGTCCCCGGGGGTTAACCTCGGCTTTTCATCAATGATATTAACTATTGAATGAAATTATATAAAACTTTGAAACAATTTCAAGGCTTTAATACCACTAATAATTAATAGTAAAAATTATTGATTAATATTTTGTTTGAATTGATCTCAAAATACGATTAATATATTAATGATAATTGGATTACAAACTAATAGTTTGCAAAAGGATTACAACGATTATAACGTCATTCATTTGAAGCGCTTTTAATAATAAAATGTTATTAAAGTAATTCAATGTTAGTCTAACAGCACATACAGTAATACAATAGAGCGTCAACACAGGGCTGGCAGTAGTGGCAGTGATCGCAATCACTTCAAGGAAATCCGCATTTGATGTTTTAGGTCACTTGAACTTAGGGTTTAGATTTAGGGTCTCTTATTTTGCTGCAATCATCCCATGCCTGTGAAGAGTGTGTTAGACATACAATAGTTATCACAAACACCGTTAGCTTTGCTTAAGTCACGTCTTATGAGTTGATCAAAAACTATAACATTTTTTTACTGTTCACTTAGTTTGCCGTCGACTCTATCGCTGACAGATGTGAATGCAGTGTCATTTGTCATCCCTTTCCACATACTGTTCGATATTCTCCAACTTATAATCAAGTTTTGAATTATAATTATTTTTCAATTGATTTTTGCTTTCAATTGTGTGACAAATGAAGCCAAGCTATTGGTGTGCATCTGCGATGTTCTTGGTCATATTCTTCATATATCTCTCAGCCATTAAGTTTGTTCGTGGAATAGATGTCGAGCACACATATCATGACTACTCGTCGATGACAGCAGTGCTCAACACATTCAGTGCAAGTCATCCCGAGTTAACACATCTCTATTCCATCGGCAAATCTGTTCAGGGTTTGAAACATTGATTCAAATTTTATTGTAATTTCAAAATGATCGAAACCACCACACAATAGGTCTGTCCTTGCATTTTGAGACATGAGCCCACTTTATAACGAGTTCATAATTTGTATATAAGTTGTATCAGTGGATTGGCTGTCCATCAAATATCACCTTGCTTAAGTCTTATGCAAAGCCTTTTGTGCCAATGATTGCAAAATCACAACAAATATTCTCAATAAACTTAACTCTAATCAAAAGATAAAGAAAAGTAGAAAATATTTGCAATAAATCGTTAGTTAAATGACATTATTGTCAAATGTTTTCAATATATTTGATAATAAAATATCAGTTAATGAGAGTGAGCCCAACCAACCCATTAGTAGATTCCATCACTTTCCTCCTTTTCCTCCCTTTCCACGACTTTAAGCCAATGTTTCAGTTATTTCAAAAGTTTTATTCATTTACTTTAGGCCGAGATTTATGGGTATTACTGGTGACTAAGAACCCACACGAAGAGCCACTCCTGAAGCCTAATGTCAAATATGTGGCTAATATGCACGGAAACGAAGTATGAATGCATTTCATATCAATGTTTGACAAATGCTTATAAATATAATTGCATTGAAAGGCAGTCGGAAGAGAATTGATGTTACAATTGATCCCATATTTGATCAATAATTACAAAACTGATCCATACGTCAGATCTCTGTTAGACACCACAAGAATACATATAATGCCGTCTATGAATCCGGACGGCTTCGAGAACTCGATCGAAGGCCAGTGCACGGGTGGACAGGGAAGGTATGATTTTATTCGTTAGCTGTAATGCCTGTTTGTAATGATTTGTTCGATATGTCCACAGATATAATATCCGCGGTTTTGATCTGAACCGCAATTTTCCCGATTATTTCAAGTCTAATAACAAAGCCCAACAACCAGAGACTCAAGCGGTTAGGGATTGGATCGATTCCATACCATTTGTATTGTCGGCCAATTTACACGGGGGTGCTTTAGTGGCCTCTTACCCATATGATAATACTCCCACTTCAAGTAAGTCCCTTCACTATATTCAGGGTCAACATTGTTTAGTTGTTTCCCATCTGTTTTCATCAAAGACTTTCAGAAAAATTGATTCAAAATTGAAATTCAATAAAAAATTTCAAAATTTTTAATAAAAAATATTTTTTTTTAGTTTTATCTCAATTTACATTACATTCAACCGAAAGCCGAACACCAGATAACGATGTCCTCAAACACTTGGCGACTGTATATTCACTGAATCACTTGACTATGCATTTGGGACATCCCTGTCCAGATGGAAGTAGCACTGGATTCGTTAACGGCACTACTAATGGCGCCCAATGGTATCCGTTGACAGGTATTGAATGCACATAAATAGTGAACAAAGGGTTCGAGTCGTGTCTTTCAGGGGGAATGCAGGACTACAACTACATTTGGGGGTCATGTCTTGAGATCACTCTCGAGTTGTCCTGTTGTAAACACCCTTCCCGTCAAGAGTTGCCCCGATATTGGAGAGAAAATGTCAAATCATTGCTCGTATATCTGGGAGAAGTGCACAGGGGTGTCAAGGGGCTGGTAGTGGATGTGAACGGGAATGTCATTCCAAGAGCTAATCTCAAAATCAAAGGCCGAGACATAAACTTTAAGAGTTCAAAAAGGGGTGAATATTGGCGTATACTTTTGCCCGGGATCTATACATTAGAGGTAACGGCCGATGGATATCAGCCTCTGTCCCAACAGTTCACAGTTGACCATGGTCAAATCACATTACTTAATGTTCAACTCACACCTGTAGGACTCGTAAGTAACGCATCCATACCTTCCCTCAACATAACATTTATGTCAAAAGCCTTAACTAATGCTTCAAATGGAATGGGATTAGAGAACAGGCATATAAGGAGTAGTTCAACAAAAACGTATTTCACTCACGAGAAGAGTAGGTATTTGACGACAACTCGCGCTTCAGTTCATACGAATAGCGTGTCTTTAGAGCAAATTCTTGATAATTATGGGCACAAATGGTCTTATAGTAAAGCGCCCATAGATTGCGTGAAACCATTGCTTGTGTTTGTGTTTGCGATAAACTCTATTGTTCTCTAATCTCTGTACAAATTGCATGCAATTCAACACAACTAATCAAACGAACACTTTTGTGGTGAAGGGTCTCTTCAACTGTTTTATGGATTGAAAACATTTACAAATAATTAACCATTTATTCAATATTTAGCAACATTTGCACAGAACAGGCGGTTTAGGGCATTCTCAGGTCAATAGTGTTATCAGTAATAATAATAATAATGTGATTTCCTTCTCGTCCTCGACATCACTACTGCCTAAAGTCGAACAGAACCCAAGCCTAGCCCTACCTGTGCCACCTATACCACAATCAAACCAAAGTCAACCGTTGACCCTATCATCAGATCCATTAGCACCACATCAGTATTCGTGGCCCAATTGGCCGACACGTGTCCAACAGAACCCAATTCGCACACAATATTCAGGCACAGGAACTCCAGTCACCAATTTATTCAACAGTCTTTCAAATAGACTCAACACTTGGTCAACAAATTGGGGATAATTTCATATTTTTTTGTATAATAAACTTTAAAATATATTTTCATAAACAAAATGCTTGTAATTTTTTTGTATAAATATTCAAAACAAATATTTTATTAAAGAGTTTTTAATTGATTCTCGTCTTTGAAATATAAACTCATTCAACAATTCTGTGTTGAATACAAGAACTGTATTGAAAGCAACACTGTTTTCAATAGTCATTCACAACAACATTAGTATAGAATTGCTTATTATTCTCTGCATTCGTTTCGCCAATTGTTGTCAATATCGCGAAAACAATTCATAAAAGCATTTAATTTTAGAATATTTTATTTACGACAAAAAGTTCGTTAAAATCTATTCATTGCTGAAGACTATCGCTAAGAATGTCTGACCACTACTGGACGTGTCCTTACTTTCCTCACTATTCCTTCTGCCCGTATCTGAACGTCTTGAATGGAAGTAACTGTTGGCCACCAGTTGTTCCCAATCCACAAATGGCTCAAACAATTCAAGGGTCGAATCCAAACATCAAATCCAATTGTGGTCAAAAACCTCGCAAATCTCAAGACAACGTTGAGAAGAGTTCTGCAAAGAATTGCAACAATGGATTCAAAATCGAAAGACTCTATTCCTGTCGTCTCTGCAATGATTTGAATGAAGTCAAAGACGAGGGAATTGTCCGAAAACACATTGAAGACCATTTGGGAAAAGTTCGACCATTTGTTTGTCAGATTTGTGGCAAAGAATTCAAGTTTAGGTCCAACTGTCGGAACCACATAATCGCTCATTCCGTGGTCCGCAAACACGTCCATCGCATCGACGATTCCACGTATGGTTTGGACGAACAAAATTAAAACTCATTTGAGTTTTCATTCATTTTTTGTTTTAAATTTTTAAAATTTTTTATTCTTTGCTTTAAATAAATTATTTTTTGTTTTAAAAATATTATTTATAAAATAGTTTTGAATTTATTGTAAAACAATTTAAAGTAATTTATATTTTTTAAAGTGTGAACAAATTGTGCAAATAATGACATAACTTATAAGTCATGAATCAATTTTACGGTAAATTATATACAATTATAAGATAATGGATTATTAGTGATCTGAAGAACAAGAATGACATGGATTACACTAAATGTGTGTCTAATGATATAGTTTTGATGATATGATTCTCATTAAACACTTAATACAATAAAATCAATCATTAATGCAATCATTAATTGTATTTGACCTAAAAATAGCAATTGATTGTAATTTTTGATTATTTTTCAATAGATTTAAATTCAAAAATAATAATAAAATAATAGCTTTTGTTTGGTTTGAATGTCTTTTATCTTTATTGTGTATAAAGACATATAATATTAAGGTCTGTGCACTGGTTCGCACCTAATGGCACAATCGAGTCCAATGGGAACCACACCTTTGGATGATATAAAGTACAATTATGAGGACAGGCGTAACTGTCGTCTAAGTCGACTGAATTGACTTTGTATTCAAATGTCCTGAAGTAAAGTGAAGTGCATTTGCTTCAAATGATTGTATTTTCTTAACAATTAAAACCAAATATAATGTAAAACAGTATTAACTGTAAGTCCAAAACATGAATGAGTAATGAATGTAATTATTCCTAATAATGAAATTCATTAATAAATACAATATATTCATAATATGTATAAAAAATGTTATCAAAACTGAGAAAAAATATTTAAATTATTTTCAATACAATAAAAAGAAAAACTTATTTATGAAAATAATTGTGAAATTTTTTTAAGAGCATTGACTGAACGAAATACAGAGTTGTATTGAAAATGTTTTTGTGATACGCTTAATGAACATGGGTTAGAATGGGCTTACAATGGGTGGGGTTTTATATGACAGTTATTATTATATAACTCATAATACGCTTCAAATGATTTTTGAAACTTTTTTCCGAGTTGTTCCCAAACAGACAAACCATTTAACCAAACATTCGTTTGTATTACTCAATAGCAGTCAGTAATCAAAAGTGAACGAAAAAAGTTTTCGTTTTCAATATTGGTTTGATTTCAACTTAAATACCAATGACTTGTAAATTGGTTTTCAATTTAATAAATAATAACTTTTTATTATATTTTTGTGACCACAAATTCGGGACAACGATTGGATACAATGGTTGAGAGCTTTGAAAACATATCATTCACTCTATAAAAGTCTTTTCAATTATTAAAATAAGTTTTTTTTTCGCTGAAATTATGTGAATTTTGGGACAATTATACGACTGTTCCTCAATGTTATTATACCTGTTTTGAACCAATTTTCATAATAACAGCAAATTATATCCAAATGAATGTGTGCCACAAGTCTTAGACAACTTTGTTTTCCATATACCTGTGCTCTACTGTTTTGGTCAAATTGACGGCCACTTACAACAGGAACTAACAGTATATCCAGTAGTTGTCATTCGGGTGAAAAGTTTACGGTTATCTCCACTCCTTTTGCACATATTTGATAATAATTGCTTTTATTGCGAACCACAACCACTTGGATGTGCTTCAGATGACATACTCAAGTCCAGCGCACAGGTGTCTCAGCATTAATGGCATGGATTTTGATATTATATTTATATAAAAAAATGATTTAAATCGCTATTCAATAAAGTTATGAGACTTTGATTCGTGAAAAACAGTCCAACAAAACATATTTCGGATATGTTGTCGCCCCTGGACTATGTGCTCCTACACTTAGGCAGTCCGGGTCGCTATCAGATATTCATAGCATTTCTCTTATGTTGCCTTCAATTCCCGATTTCATTGACGGGAATGCTATGGAAGTACTACAGCGAAGAACCTCCTCATCGATGTCTTGTGAGGTCGTTGACGGCATTGAACCTAACAGTGAGTGAAAGTGAATGGTTTCCAGTCGTCAGACATGAGAACAATGTGAAGACATTTGATTCATGTGTTATGTTCATCGACGCCTATAATCATTGGAAAGGCACCCAAAAGTGTCTCTACGGCTGGCAATACCGACCGCCAGAGAATGAGCACAATATTGTCATGGAATATGACTTGGTTTGTGAGCGCAAGTACTTATTGACATCCCTTTACTATTTGCATCACTTGACTGCCATCTTCGGTGGTATTGTCTTCTCAATGATTGCCGACAGAAGTGAACGAAAGACAACCCTTTTATTATCGCTGTATCTCTTCGTTTCGGCATCTTTTTCACTCCATTTCGTCCAAGACTTTCTTCAATTCTCAATACTCTTCTCATTGCAGACATTCTTCGCAGCGGTAAATGATTTTCCGTTCACTCAGTTATCAGTATTTTTAGAGCACTTTATGTCAGAGAAAATGCTTTAAAAATGTTTTTATAATAATATTTATTCTATTTGTAAAGGGTTTGCAAATAACAAGTTTTGTTCTTCTTTTGGAACTGTTTGCCACTCCTTACCAACTGAGAGCATCGCTTTACTCCATGTGCTTCTCTATCAGTGCCTCACTATTTCTTCCTTTGCTAATATGGGCGATAAGGAACTGGCGATTCGTGCAACTGGCCATCTCTGCTCCATGTCTTGTCTTCTTCAGCTATATATGGCTTTTACCTCAGTCTCCGCTATGGTTAGTAGTGGAGGGAAGACTACATTCGGCTGAGAATCTCATCGAACGACTGGCCCAACATAACGGACGGAGTGTTTCACCCAGTTTTCGCTTGCATTTACAGAATCTCTACAATTCTGTGAAGAGTTCGACAATATCTCAGTCTATGAGACACAGAATATTCCCGAAGTTCTCATCGCCGGGATTGAGATGGTATATGTTTGTCCACTTCTACCTATTCTTTGTAGTGGCCCTCACTGTGGATGTGACGGAACCGCAGACCATCAAACTGAATGAAAACCGATATGCCCACCACTTCTATAGAGGGCTCATGGATTTGGGCTCAGTTATGATTGTCTACTATTTCGCTGTTCGGTATTTAATGCACAAAACATTACAATAAAAGACATCTCTATTGAAGAAATGCTTTGCTGTCCCTAAAGATTAGGTCCACGTTTTGTGCAGTCATTCATATTCATAGTATCGGGCCTTCTATTAATGGCATCAATCACTGTCCAGGAAATGCTTCCGAAGACAATCGATGCAAACGGTAAGACAACAGCAAATAAAACGTTAAGATTATTATTAAAATATTAACCACTCATTAGTTTCACGTGATTTTGACTTTCGGTTACTGTTATTGCCTTCAAGTCTGATACTAATGGCCAGAACATTGACGGTTACACTACCGGCGCTCACGTGGTTTCACGCGGCAAAGACATTGCCGACAGGAATCAGGTATAAAATGGTCTAAAATTTCATTTCACTAATCATTTCAAACGATTAACTAATTTTTAGAGCAATTATTCAATGACTTAACGCTCAGTTGATTTTGAAATCAATGAAACGTTTATTGAATTTATTTTCAATCATTTCCCTATGTTTTATCTCTTTATGATTAGGGCCGTTGGTTTGGCCGCGTGTTTCAGTTGGACCCAAATTGGACAAATGGCTGCACCACATCTACTGGTGCTGGTAATGATTCATACAGTATATCGCAGATACTGAAGGGTTGTATCATATTATAGGCAGAACTAATGGCGCCATTCATTCCGATCGGTTTATGCGGCTCTCTATCCGTTGTTGGGGGCGGACTATCTCTACTGTTCCCTTCATGCTATCGAAAGCCATTGCCAAACACATTAGAGGAAGCAGAAAACAAGAGACATCCGGTGCCAATAAAGCACAGATATCCGAGTTATCGAGATTTGAAAAAAGGAAAAATTAGCTCAATTTCCGTGTCTGGGAATGGGCTGAACGGAAACGTTTATACAATAGCACCCAATGGTTTGGATAAAACCAATGTCAAACAATCAGATGAAAGTCAAATATATGAACAAAGAATAGCAAATCATGACTTGGGAAGACATGAGAGCACTGGCAGTTTGACAGGTTTTGTGGCCGTCAGACAAAACACGTTATACAACGAGGACTCGGAGTCAAGACTTTCTGATTTGGAAGAGTTAAATGAAACCAATAATTGGAGACTTTTTTCAAATCAAATCAATTCTAACACAAAAACTCCTTTCAATAGATTAGACTCATATGAGGTGAGAGATGTGGACCTATTGGGCAGACCTTCGTTGGTGGCCAACAGATATCCAAATGGCATCACCACTAATATCCGGCGCATTCATAGTCAGAACAGGGATTCTGTGGCAGAAACCAATTTATAGCCAATTCTGTGATTTTCACTCTTTTCGCATTCAATGTAAATATTGTTTTAATTGAATCCAAACATTGAATTCATTGTAAAACACATTTCAATTAAATTATAATAAAATAAAACAAAAACAGAGTTTTTATGAGAAATGAGTTTTAAAATATGAAACGAAATGAAAGATTAAGTCTTTTTAGACTTCATTGCAAACACTATTCAATTGAATTACTTTTTCAAAAAGAGTTTCGTTTCAATGAATTCTATGTCTTATTGTTTGATAAAAATGTCTTCAAATAATAATTGATGTCAACGTTGAATAACCCACAAGACATTGATTCCAGAAGAGCCCAAATTGATCCGACTTTCCATATGGAAAGGAGTGTCAAAACAATATATTATAATTCCTGATATATTGCATACCCTAAATGACCAAGTTGTTTGCCTTCAATACAATCAATGAAGACTAGGATTGCGTGAAACAAATTATTTCGTCCAATCGGTAGTTCCCAAACGCCTTCCCCTTCTGTCCACACCTTATAATGCGGGGGATTTATCTTCACTTCCATTATATAAATGGCACTCTTTGGGGCCATTCCTAATACAACAAACCTTTAGCACTTGTTATCTGTATGTCTTTTATTATACCTGCGCTCGACTTGAAGTATGAATTAGTAAATGCCTTTCCATCGGTGCAGTTGGGGCCGGAAGGGAGGCGTAGGTCCATATAAGTACAGAATGAGTGCATTATTATCTGTATTCATAAAAAATATTAAAGTTTTTTATTATCAAAATTTTTGTTCAGAATTACTGCCGAATCTGTGACCAAATCGTCTGTCCAGGGCTTAGAGTTGAAGACACCGCCGGAATTCCATTTGAATTGTCCAATACATCCACCTTTTGATAGATCTGTTCATTCATTTACAATCAAATCAATCAAATATTCAATCATTTAAACATCATTTACGCCTAACCTCTGATTCTCTGAACCAAATACATTTGATTTGATGTCAGTTCCAAAAACGGCAAAACACTGGCCAGGGATGAGAACTCAGGCCTTTTGATGTCAATCAATTGTTTGATGTTTTGGATATTTGTTTCTAATTAACGAAAAGTGAAATAATTTATATAAAAAAATGGTTAGACTTTAAACTGACCGCCGATAAGGGCATCGAAATGACCACTTCTGACCAATTGGTCATTGATTTTGTCGATCTGTTGAACGATTCGGGAAAGGATTGTAAGACTAATCCATTTCCTTATATTTTCAATCCATTGATTCATAACTGTTTCATCGATTTTGAGTTTCGACAAAAGCTATACAAAGATATCATTCAATCAAATGTGAGTCAAATCTTTGAAAACAATTACGAAATCCATTGCTTTTGAAGCCGTGGCGGAAGTGTTGATGGAATCGAAGTCAGCGTTATTTAGACGAAGAGGAGAATCAATTGCGAACTGATATGTGTTTTGATTCGTGTCGTCGACCACTGGAGACAATGATTGGTTTAGTAGTGATGGACTCCAACCAGTTGTGGAACTGTTTGTTTGTCTCCTTTTCTCCGAGTCTGACATCTCTTCCAAATACTGTTCTCTTCTCTCAAAGTCTTTCAGATATTCTTTTAATTCGCGTTCATTTGAGACAATCGATTCATTTGGAAGTAATTTATTGACACTTCTTCTCATGCGAACGAAACCACTTTTGATGCCATTAGTCATGTCTGAAGTGATGGTAGGACTCGAGTGGCGCTCAAACTGCCACGAAGTGGACGGTGTGGTGAGAGAGGTGTTGACGCCATCAGACCTGTCAGACCAGGAACTGATGTTGAGTTGTGTTGAATTGAGTGAAGAATGTCTGTCCAAATCAGACATAAAACTCATCTCAAAGGCAGGAATGACTGGTTGGACAGTCGTGTCATTGGATGTCTCAATAGGTTTGCATAGTTTGAAACCAAACTCATTGTCTTTGACGCCAAACGCCTTCATCTGATTCGAAGTCAACTCCAAATCAATCATAAAATACTTCCTCCAAAACCAAAGACACAGATCATAGGAAGTGTTGACAATTAGTGTCAAAACTATTACTATCTCTGAATTAATGACCAAATAATCAAATATTAATACAATCGTAAAAACGGTTCAAATCTTACCACAAATATAGACAAAAGTCTTTAAAACAAATAAATCAAAAATACTTTCAATTAATGAAAATTTGCTGAAATGAAGAATAAGACAATCAATGGTTTGATCATTGGATTCAGTGATACATACAAATCAATGGCCAAAATGAGAGCCGAAAGAGCGTTAATAGCGGACCAAATGAGTGAATGTCTTGATTTGGACAACAGATGTCTTCGTCTCAACACGTCATCCATCGAGACAACAGGTCTGGTGTCACAGCTATTGGCCATCGAAGACATGGTTCACATCAAAGACATCAAAGATATTCAATGAAATCTATTAACAAAAATAAACGTTTTGAGATTTTTGGCGCTCATTGACTGCCAGTGCTATGAATGCCTACCAGTGCTGACATCTGTCACTCTTTAGCTATTCAGTCAATATGTGATGCAATCAATTCTTTTGCTAAACTCTTCACCGATAAAGATATCGATGAAAATGAGGTTTTATTTTCATATCTTCACAAATACCCCTTAATTTGATCGCCAATAACATTCCCCTCGTGTTTGAGCTCAGGTATCTCTGGCAAAGGAAAGGAAAGGAAGTGCTGTATTAGTAGTGAAAGAGGTCTCAAATTGTTGTTTAACTAAAGATAATTACAAACAATTGAATGATATGTACGACAAACACGAGTAAAAGGGTTGACAGTAATAGCCTTTCCCTCAAATCAATTCAATAATGAGAACCGGGATGTGATGTCGACAAAGACATTAGGCTTAATATGATGTCCAAATTGAAGGCAACGGTTAGACGACTGTCTATATGACTGTCCAAAAGTCACTTCCTATAAAAACCCCTTATTTTTGAAGCGCTTTAAATGAAAACTTGAATTGACTTTTGTTTCACACCCTTAGACGACAATTCAAAGGGGGTTTTTGGGCTTCGATACAATCAAATGGTATTATTTCATAAAGTTTTTGATCGATAGGAATGGAGTTCACGTCAAACGGTTTGCGCCACAACTCAACCAAAGACATGAAAGTGATCTGAAGAGTGATTTGTAGACAAGAAGTCATTTAAACGTGAATTGAATGCAAATTAACTGAACATTGCATTCAATATGAATACAATCGCCTATTCTTTGATCAAACTCTTCATTGGTTTAAACACTCTTTGATATTAACCGCTCTTTTGATTGCTTTCATATGATAACAGTGTCTGTATCTAATCGATGGTTGGATCAAAGTGTTCAAGTACATATTTGTCTATTTATATACTGCTTAATAATTATATCACAATAAGGGGGTCAAACGAATCGAATTGCATTCTATAAGGGGCTAAAGTGGACTAACCTTACAATAAAATTGTGTGAATTACTGAATGACGTCATTATTGGACAAACCATTGCTTTATTGAAGGAGTGTTTAATTGAAGTGTTTTTTAATAATTTTTTTTATCTAAATTTTGGGACAATTTTTGTGATAAAGACATTAAATCATTGATAAAATTGTTGGCAATTATTGAAAATCATTTCATTTTTGGTCGAATTCAGTCGAATGGCAAAAATGGTGTCTATTTGATTAGGTCTGCAACAGACAATCGCAGGCAATGTCTTCGGGTTGGTCTCAATTCGGTCCACCAATTGGTCTTCGTCTGTGTCCGACCCAACGGTTCCGGGTCTCCACCTATCGGGCACTGGTATTGGTGTTGACATTCATAGCCTATACCTCTTACCACTTATCGCGCCGTCCATTAAGTGTTGTGAAGAATGTCTTGAGTCGTAACTGTTCTCAGTTGGAAATACCTGAAGACCTTATATTCTCCAACACTTCCCGCAATGATTGGTGCGATTGGAAGCCATTCGGTGGAAGTGATTCAAACACTCTTTTAGGTATGAATTTGTGGTCAATTTTTACACCTTTTTCAGACATTTTTGAAGTATTTTTTGACAACTGATTCAGTGATGAAATCGTTGCCAACGATTAGATTGTCATCCAATGAGTGCTGTCTTGACATCACTGACCACAACAGCCCTTCCCTTCAATCACGTGAACAAATCGTGATTTTGTGTTGTCTTTACTTTTATTGATAACAATTTAGGTCATTGAAGGGGTTTAGCGATTGTCAGGGGGTGTGAAATGGGTTGAAATACAGATGACATTCTCTATCCTTAAGACAAATATATGATTGAATTGTTTGAACTCATCTTCAGGTGTATTGGACTCGAGTTTCCTCTTCTCTTACGCCATATTTATGTTCATCTCTGGCTTTGTGGCCGAAAGATGTCATTTACGGTACTTCTTGTCGTTGGGAATGTTATTGAGTGGTGTCTTCACCTATGCCTTCGGTATTGCCTTCTACTATAACATCCATTCCATCTATTACTTCGTTATCATTCAAATCATTTGTGGTATAAATGTCTTTGACTTTCAATCAAATGAATGGCAATTAAATTGATTTAATGATTAGGCGCTCTTCAGACGACTGGATGGCCAGCAGTGGTGTCATCGGTGGGCAATTGGTTTGGAAAGGGCTCCCGAGGACTCATATTCGGGATATGGAATTCGCACACAAATGTGGGCAATATTTTGGGTGCAGTTATGGCCGGGTATTTCGTTGAGACCAATTGGGGGCTCAGTTTCATTATGCCCGCCATCTTCATCAGTGGCGCCGGTTTTCTTCTGTTCCTTTTCTTCACGCCATGTATGCAAAACTGTTTACCAGAGCTCGTCATTAAAATGTCTTTTTGCAGATCCGGAAGAGATTGGAATTTCTTCGTTTGACATCGATGTTAGAAAAGTTAGGGTAAGTCATGACATACCAGACCTGAGATTATATTCCATTATTGAAAATATTTAATATTTTAAACCATTTTTAAAATTAATTATTTTTTACGAAAATATTATTTAATTATATTTTTATTCAAAGGAATCGTCGACTAATACCGGTGCCAGTAGTGGTAACAGTGATACCAATGATAGCATTTCGAGCGCCTGTTCCTCAACATCACACCAATTCAGGCGTAAAATGAGACCATTAGAAGACACGAATGATTCAGGGTTAATGTCCGAAGAAGAACACCCTTTGCTAAGTGTTGGCACTCCCTGTGGGGACAGCAGTGACAAACACGCCGTCTCTTTCTTGACAGCCATGAAAATCCCGGTCAGTAATGAATATATAACTGAATGCAATTGAAGTGACTCTTGATTTGATGTCAGGGAGTGATTGAGTTCTCGTTGTGTCTGTTCTTCGCCAAACTGGTCAGCTATACATTCCTCTATTGGTTGCCCAAATATATCGGGTCTTCGAGTAATGAAATCATTTTCAAAATCAATTCCTTTATTGAATTTGTTTTGCAATTCACAGCCGACTCGTCCTCATCTGACTCGGCCTATCTGTCCACTCCTTTCGATTTGGGCGGTATTGTCGGCGCAATTGCGGCCGGATATCTTGTCGATAGGACTGGTGCGAGCGCTTCCATTTGCGTAGTTATGTTGATTTTTGCCATTCCTTCGCTCTTTATGTTTCAATTATACGGAAGTTCTTCTGATTTGATGAATATATTCTTGCAATTAATCGCCGGCACATTTGTCAACGGTCCCTATGCTCTCATAACTACAGCCGTTTCCGCCGAATTGGGCACTAAATTGTCCAATAGTCACGCATTGGCCACCGTTACCGCTATTATTGACGGCACCGGATCAGTAGGTATGTGTCGATGGTATCAAATTTGGTTTAAAATTGATTTTTGAAAATCTTGATAAAAATGACCGAAAACCTCGTCTAATGTATAGGCGCTGCCATCGGGCCCTTCATAGCGGGATTGGTGTCACAGTCGAGTTGGACTAATGTATTCTATATGGTATACATCGCTGACATTCTGGCCGTCATTTCCATCTCCAGAATCGCTGTCCACGAATGCAAACGCATTGTTCACAACAGGTCACCAAATGTTGAAAATAGATTTGTTATATAATTTTAAATGTTTTTCAATTTATTTAAATCACATTTTCGTTCAAATTGTGTATAAAAAGTAATTTATTTTTTGTTATATATTTTCAATCGAATCAAATTTGAACCAAATTTTTATAATTTTGAAGTAATTTATTTCCAAAGAGTCTCTGATTGTAATTGAATGGAGTTTTATATATATTTTAATTATAAATTTATAATAAAATTCAATCAATTTTTAATCAAAAATTGAACCTTCATTTCAACGACTAGTGACAGGCCGTCCGTCACCCGAGCGCTCAACCGATGGAACGGTTTATAACAATTAAAGTATAATTAAATGCAAAATAGGATTAAAATAAAATTTAATTAACATTTGACTAATTATTTACAAAATGGATAACAAATATATAATATAAACACAACGAACTCAAAGCTCATCATTGAATGACATTTTGTGCACATTTTCATTATAAACATGAGATGTCTTTCCCTCGAATTGGTTGTACACAAGAAGTGCACAGTTTTTGCCACCGATTAAACTCATTTCTATAGCACTGGCAGCAAATTCAATGGCATTCAGGTGATAGAGACCCTGTGTGAGCAGAAAGGGGGGCAGAGGTAGGGAAATGGTGTCATATTTAGGGTATGCCAACCAATCCTTTATTCTAATCACTTGTATTTCGTCGAAAATCTTATTTAATTGTTCTTTTGTGAGCAATGACTGACTGAACACTTTATATACCGGTGTCCTCTCGTCAGTCGAGTCGTCCACCGGATATACCCTTCCAATTGAAGTGAAGAAGTTATTTACGTTATCACTCAAGACATCCCTTCCCCTAAACTTTTTATTTAATGTTCCGGCTATTAATGTGGAAACAGTTCGATGATATTGACGTTTAGGTATGTTTTCAAACCAATTAATCGTGAAATTAATGAATTGAATCTCGTTTTGGTTGAGAGGCGTCGCTATTATGACACTGTCGTAGCGTTTGGACAAACATTTGCCAGAATTGTCACAAATATTCACTTCAAACACATTTGGTCCCAAATATGTCACGGATTTGACTCTTGTATTCAGAAATAGGTTTGCATTTGAATTCTCGACTAATCTTTTCGGTAGGAGTTTATTACCACCTCTTATGCTCCAGAGGTGAGCGCCGGCGCCGGCAAAAGACACACAACCTTTTGAAAGATAAATGATTTTAATAATTTGGATAAACATTTGACACAAACCGACGAACGCAGGAATGGATACGTCCTGACCGTAATTGACTAATGCTATCGATTGGACCAATTCGTTGATAAACTTCTTGGAAAATTTCAAACCAAACAAATAGTCTTTATATGTAATTTTGGTCAAATTGTTCACAGAAGGACTCATTGCTTCCAAAAGATCTTCGACTGAATTGAATTTGACTTTAAATTCTTGTAAATTATAAACTCTTTGAACAAATGACAAAATATTAGCGAAAATGAAAAACAAATAAAAATTTCATTACTTTTGAAACTTATCGATAATTTTGGTTACTTTGGATTGAAGTGAATTGACATCAAATCCATATCTCAACCATATCTTGAAGTATGTCCATAAAGACCATTGACTTTCACAGAAGTCATAACTCTTTCCGTTATATAAACAAAGTTTTTGATCTGATTCTGACTTTTGTTGTCGTTTTGAAAGTCCTTTAAATCGTTTCAAACAAATTCAAAACAAAATACCACTAAATGTCATATAAATAATGCAAACCCAATGCCTGGACCAGAGTTTGTGACCAATGGTTCCGGTCATGGATGATAGAACCGCCCGATTCATACACTTTGCCATTGATTGTCTCAGTCGCCAAACGGCCACCGATTTCGGCACTTCTTTCATACAAATCCATTGATATGTCTTGTGTTGGATGTGTTTTGTAGAGTTCATTAAGAAAATAAGCCGAAGAACTGCCACCGACTCCACCACCGATTATCGCTGTTTCAATACATAGCATTTGATCCATAAGAAGACATTCAGATTATCATTGAATTACCGATTGTTTTAAGACTTTTATTTGTCTTCAATTCATTTGAATCGTATTTTGTGTTCAATTCAGAGATATTTATAACAAAATCAAATGAAATGAATATAAATAGCAATAAATGAATGAATGAAAACATATTTCAATAATATATTATATAATAAATTATTCACAAAATAATTATTAAAATTTGTTTACATTTAAAGCGAAAACAAAACAAACGTTTGTTTTCATATCAATTGCTTTGGATTTGAGTCTCAAATGAGCGCCAAATTGTAATGCATAACAATTTATACCCCTTCACAGGGGCATAGGGGATGACAGGGTCATTTATATTAACTCAATCAATGTTTTATATAATTTAATTTTTGATATAATTTTGAAGTTTTTTTTTGCATAACAAGTGATTGTTAACCAATTGACTCATATTCTTATACACTGTAAATCAGGGTCTTTTAAATTCTAAAATTTCTCTCTTGAATAATGTCTTGAATATATCGTTAGTTAGTATTGAATATAGATTTAAAATATAATTTATATATTATAAATCGTATATAATATATAAAATGCAATAAACATCGGTATATAAGTTGATGGCAACCAATAGACCCGGAGTGAAATATTTGATAAAATTCTAATAAAAATATCTCATATTCAGTCAATTATATCGTGATTTCACAACAAATAAATTGTTTTTTTCACTCAAATTATAAATAATATAAACTTTTAATTAGTGTTAACTTTTATAGTAAAAAATAGATAAAACAAATGACAAATTCATTCATTTCTTTACATTTGTATTCATTAAAAATTTTAATTATATTTAACAAATGAAATGCTTTTCAAATATAATAGAATTCGTGAATAAATATTAATTAATTGAATAAATAAATAAATAAATTGTATTTAATATTTAAATGCATTCAAATGCATATAAGACTCGAAAAGTTATTCCTTATAAGTCGTGATGGAGTTTATAATATAGAAAATAATTTATATTTAATATAATTAACAAATTATATAATAATATAAATCAAATTAACAGTCATTCGAAGAGATCTCACAAATTTGTTAACAAATAAAGTATTAATACTTTATTATGTTTTGTAAAAAGTATTTAATTTTTTGAATATTTATAATAAAAATTTATTTAATCCAATATTTTATTACTTAATTGCATGAAAAACGCAATGAATTGAGAAATATATGATTTATTTTATAAAACATTCATTGATTATAAACCAAATGAAAATTTATTGCAATTTTGAAAATTTAATTCAAATACTATAATAGAAATTAAATTTGTTTTTACTGTCGATAAACTGAATTTGAATCATATGATTAACAGTTAATTTGAACTCTTTTTTATCAGTCAATTAATGGTTAAATTTTTGAAATCATTTACTAATAACTGTTATATCGATTAGATTTCAAGTTTCGTTCATTTCTTGCTTTGATTTCATGAAATCGATTAAAGTTTTCGATAAAAAAAATATAAAAATTTCAATAAATGCAAACATTTTTTGAATAATTTTTGAAATTGATATTAAGGTCGAAACAGAGTTTTGTATGAATTTTGAGTTCAATTTCTTATTCAATTCTTGGTTCAATTGAAGGAAATTCATTGGAGTATTTGATTTAAATTATTTTCATTGTTGGTCCCAAATGTTGGCACAGGTATGGGTTGTGCAGACTATTCGATGTACACCAGAAGTACCTGTTTTTTCTACCCGCTCTGTATTGCCTTATCATACGTTAATTTTCCCAAAAGCCTATGAAATGTCAATTTTTTCTCTATTGATAAACACTATTCTAATTGAAATCAAATGAAACTTTGAATAATGTATTGTTTGTTCGCAATCACGACATGAATGTAAAACCATTTCAATAGAGTTCACATCAAATGAAATACTCCAACAAATGATATGTTTTTTATTATTATAATTATTTCTCTCTCTTTTTATTGAAAAAAAGGTTTTGTTTAATAATAGATTAATTCCTTTTGACTCAAAAAATCATTTCAATATAAATAGTAAGCATTGAATAGAAGTGAAAAATATCTGTTAAATAAAAAAAATCCGGAAATTTTTAAATGAATTGTATTATGAAAAAAAACTATTGACTTTCGGCACAACTTTTGTTATTTGATGAGAATATTTGCGATTATTTTCCAAATGATATTTCTTCCCATCATTTCATAAATTCCAATCTCTTTTCTCTTGATATCTCAATATTAATGTATTTTTATAATGAGTTTTAGACATATTTTTCAGAGTTAATCATATTTGAAATTACATTAGAATTACTTCAAAATCACTGTCAGAATCATCAAAATCGAGTTAAGGTATGAACACATCTCTGGTGTCTGTACTCAAGACTATTACTTTTGAAAACATTTTACTTATTCTAAACATTAGATGTAAATCAAAATGTAATAGAAATGAAAATTAAATTAATATTTCATTTGAAAATAATTTTCATTTAATGATAAAAAAATATAAAAGAAAAAAACATTTATAAAAGAGTTTATTTTCACTATTTTAAAAGTTTTTTTAAATAAATTTAATTTTTTTATTTAATTTTACATTTATTTCAAAGTCTCGATTCGATCGAAATAATAAGATCGCCGGACAGGGGGTCGGGCGGCCGTTGACTCGGATCGCACTAAAGGACTTTTCATGTGATGGAAGGGTAGGTTAGGACTGGTGGTCGGGCCAACAATTGAAGTGTTAGTACTTTTGCGAAACTCTATTCCCTCTAATTTCCCCCTCTTTCGACTAATGGTGTCGTAATCACGCGGTGGCAGAAGAATAGGTCCTGTTTTGGGATTTGCGAGCTTTGCCCTAAACTCTGCCGCAAGGGATTCGTATAGCGTTGAAATACCTTCATTACATTCACTGGTATTGCAATTGATATTATTATTACTACTTCTAGTGTTTGTGTCATTAGTAATGCAATTATTCACTGTTGAGTGACTTCGAGTCAGTTTAGAGACAGTGTTTTGCATATGTTTTGCCCTATTGTTATGATATCCCAAATATGATGAGCCCAATGACTCGTCTGAGTTGTCCGAGCCTTCGGTACGAGTGCTGCGACCGTCGGAATTGAGTGTCTTCTTGGGTGGCATAAAGTCTAGTCCCGGCGGCACTGGACTTATGTTAGGCATAAGCCCTTTGGACGCCAAACGCATCTCTATTTCACGAAACTTTTTCTGGTTTTCCGGTCTGTCGATCAATATCTGTAACTGACTTCTCAAAGTGGACGCCGTTTGGATTGAGTCGCACCGGTAGGCGTGCACATGGACTGGACATTTGGTGATGGGGTTATATATCAATAGAACACAACATATAATGTCTTCTTCTTGTGATACCCAAGTGATTGAGTGGTGAGGTATCATATGTTTGATTTGTTCAGTCTTTGGCGAACTACTGGTGCTGAACACACCGCCCGACTTGTGTTGACCGCCAATACCGCCACTCCTTTTTGGCACAATCAATGTCTGCACTATTTTGATGCCTTTGTTGCTGACCTGAAGTGTCACTTTTGATGGTTCCAATTGTCGCTCTTTATCGATGAGGAACGTGAGGACAGGCATCACATACTCATCGCCGCGCAATCCTTTCGACTCTTTTGCCCCCAAAAACCACACATAATATGAAGCCTTCTTTACATCTTTACGTTTGAAAGCCATAGTCTAATGACATAGACTTGCAGAGCACTGGTATCTCTGCACTGACCTCACTTTGATTATTGTACTGAACTTTGAAAAACTTTGAGACGAAACGAGATTTGGTGTATAAACCAATACATGGACTCAGACTATGAACACAACTCACTCTAAACCAGACGTTAAACAACTAAAACAAATTCAACTGATTCTCGCTTTAAAAACTAACCGAAGGAGGAGTTCAGAGGCTGTTCCTTCCTTAGTACCATTTATTCCACCTGTGCTCTCTCTCTCTCTCTCTCTCTCTCTCTCTCTCTCTCTCTCACGCATAGAGAAAATGAGAAGA